>VWYE01028341.1:144291-216697 GCA_013398995.1 Alaudala cheleensis
AAGCAGTGTGGGCAGCAGGGCCAGGGAGGGGATTCTGCCCCTCTGCTCTGCTCTGGTCAGACCCCACCTGCAGGGCTGCATCAGCTCTGGGGTCCCAGCACAGGAAGGACATGGAACTGTTGGAGTGAGTCCAGAGGAGGGGTACCCAGAATATTGGAGGGATTAGAGCATCTCTCCTATGAGGAAAGGCTGAGAGAACTAGATTTGTTCACCCTGGAGAAAAGATGGCTTTGGGGTGACCTAATTGTGGTCTTACAGTACCTGAAAGGAGCCTACAAAAAACCTGGAGAGAGACTTTGTACAGGAGCATGTAGTGACAGGACAAGGGGGAATGGCTTCAAAATGAAAGATGGTAGGTTTGGATTAGATATCAGGAAATATTCTTTGCTGTGGGAGTGGTGAGACACTAGAACAGGTTGCCCAGAGAAGTTGTGGATGTCCTGGAAATGTCTAAGGCCAGATTAGATGGGGATCTGGGCAAGCTGATCTAGTGGAAGATGTTCCTCCTCACAGCAGGGAGCATTGGAACTAGATGATCTTTAAGGCCCCTTCCAACTCTAATCATTCTATGTTCCATGGTTCTATGACATGGAAAACACTGGTATAGAATGCCTTCTTTGCCTCAGTCTTTACTAGCAATCCCATCTTTCAGAAAACCCAGAGACACGTAAAAAATGTGGAGAAAGGAAAATGCTTAAGGTGTTCTTCCTTGGTGCAGGAGGATCAGGTCAGGGCACACGTAAGCAATCTGAACATACCAAAGCTGTGTTGGGATTCACCCATGAGTGCTGAGTTAACTGGCCAGTACCACTGTGAGGAAATTCTCTATAATTTTTAATAGATATTGAAGAGACTGGAGAGTGTCTCCTGTAAGAAAAAACTGAGTTGGGTTCAGCCCAGGAAAGAGAACACATCCATACCTAAAAATGAGAGCCATGCTCTCCTCAGTGGTGTTCAGTGACAAGACCAGAGACAACAGGCATAGACTGAAATACAAGAGGTACTTTCTAAACAACAAGAAACCATTTTTTCTGTGAGGGTGACTGGGCACTGGCACAGGTTGCCCAGAGAAGTTTGTTGTGTCTCCCCCATGGAGATCTGCAAAAGCCATCTGGACACAGTCTTGAGCAACCAGCTCCAAGTGGCTTTGCTGCAGCAGGGGGTTAGACCACAGGACCTCCAGAGGTGCCCTCCAAACTCAGTTGTTCTGTGATTCTGTGTTTCATATAGCCTATTATTTTTATAGCTCACTAAAAGAAAAAACTAAAAGAAATTCCAATTCTTTCTTAAACTTAGATCTTACATGGTGATAAATTGCCTAATGCTCCTGCTGAAAATGTCTCTAAAAGTGGTGAAATACTAGTAGTAACCAGGATAAAGCTTTTTAGCCAATGTAAAGTGTTATTTGAGAGAGCAGAATTAGGTAATTACCAATGCTTATCAGATGTTTCTGACACTGCTTTCAATACAATGTTAGATATGCATCTCTGAGACCTTACTTTGTCATTTATTCCTGCTATCAGACCTAGACGCACCAATGCTTTACCTGATGTTGTGATGCTACCTGCGCCAGTGCAGACTGCTAATTTCCACCAAAATTGATCATTTGCACTGGTTCTGCCATGGGTGCTTGGACTGTGCCTTGGAAGGGGAATTCCCAGTGTCCTCATTAAAGTGTCAGCATCTAACTGAAATCCAAGACTGCTTTTGTGTTGCAGGCTAAGCATAAAGCATATGTGGGACTCTTACAAACTCTTCTCAAGACTGTGTTTTTTGCCTTTGTATTAAGCAATTCATAGGGTCAGATATCCTTGGCCAGCTTTTATGGGAGCTGTATCTTTTCTGCCTGTTTCCTTTCCTAGCTCTGCAACATACCTCTCTCTTTAAACAAAACATATAGAGGGCCAGGGAAAATTACAATAACATAAAACCCCAGTAATATTTCCTGCAAGGGCAGATAAAATTGTCCATGTCACTATGACCATGCCAGGTGGCCACAAAATTTTTTCACTTGACAATTTGGCTTACTAACTGCCTTATAGTGACACTTTCTTGTTAGTGACCAGGACAAAGTATTTTGGTTTAAAAGAGCAAATAAAACTGTCAAACAGGATTCATCAGTTGTTTTCTTTGTACTGTACTAATACTTGTAGTTCTTGTTTAATAGTGGATTTTCACTGTGGCTTTGTTAATGACAAAATATCCATGTCATTTTGTTGTAGTCTGAACACATACAAGAGGGGAGGTCTAGAACTGTGACACTTGCAGTCCCCATTACCTAGAGGTACATGCACACTTCCATATCTGTCCCACAGCTTTATTAACCAGCCTTTTTCAGCAAGAGTTTAGTCTTTTCCAGAAGGAGTTATCAACTTTATGGTACAGACTAATTACAGGTATAACTGGTTTGATTTTGTTTTCTCCTTTCTGTGGCTGGAGTGAATTTTCTTTCGACACCTAACTTAGGCTAGTTTTATTTTAGTGAAATAGGTAGTATCTCCTCATCGTGAAGCCATGCACTGCATTTTTATCAATTGCAGGCTTCCATCACTCAGCAGTGAGCAAGTCTGCAGAGTAAGGATGACAAAAGCAACAGATACTTTTTTACCTTGACTAAAATTGCCACAAGATGTCACCAGTGTCAAATTCTAGAAAGTACAAAAAAGATTTCAGAGGCTTACTCAGGAAGTGTTTGTGAAGCTGATTTACAAAATACCATGCTATAAAAATCACCACTGTTGTAAAACTTCGTCCAGTTAAAGCAATAATTTTTATAAAATGTACAAGTAACTGGTATTACACCAACCTTTTTACTTGGTTTAAATGAGAATTAAGTTTGCATTTGTTGTTCGCATCTAAACCAGTTTCTTGGGTTTGATTTTAAACTTTTAACACTTTTAAAAGTATAGATTCAAAACTAAATATTGAAATTTTGAGATAGATGTTCTCTGAGTGGCCAGTATTTTTCCTGAGAGTTGTGCTTTCTCAGTGAATTCATTTCTTTAGCATTGGCTATGTTCAAGATTCTAAGTTAGGAGGATTTTAAAAGTACTTTCATAGTTGGAAAAAATTTCTCTTTTCTTGTAGTTTCCTTCAGAGTGTTATGGGTTTTTTTGTTTGGGGGTTTCTTAAGATGATGTGTGCTATGTTTAGAGACATGGCTTGACATCTTGCTTTTTAAATAATCTGTATCAGCACAGTTTAATGCATTACCCTTCTAATCTGCTATTGTTTTATATCTACAGTGTGTTAGTAAAAAGAAGACATAACAAAGGTGTAAGGTTGTGGTAGCTCAAAATTGAGCCCATTTGTTTCATCTACTGAGTTTGTTGGTGAAGAACTGTCATCACCATTTAGTGACCTATATATACATTTATCATTGTTTGCATACAAAAATAGGTGAAGTAGGGTTATTTGATCCCAGATATATGGGAAACTGGAACCTGTCCAGAGCACTGATTAAGCAACTGATATTAAAGGGGGGGGGGGGGGGGGNAGTATCTTCAGTAGGCAAAACCAACAAGGTTGCCAGAAATGCAGATATTGCTGTGCTACACTGACTCAGGACTTCTTTTCTTTTATACTTTACCATAACCAGTCACATTTATCTCAATAAACCTCAGTCTTTTTGAGCTACTTCCTCTGGAGGGTTTTGATTCTTACTGTTCTCATTCAAAAGCATGTTGGAAAGCAACTTCTGATGGAGCTGTGCACTTCTTTCCATGAAAGCTGTTCTCAAAAGACACTTGAACACTGCAGTTCAAACACAACTTCAGCCACACACACTTCTGACACCAAGAGAGGATGTCCCTGCCCTGCCATTTGTGTGACATGATTTTAAAAGAAGTTGTTGTCATATGATAGTGATGATCCTCAAACAGAATGGTTAAACCTTGATATATTTGCCCTAATTTTATAGCAAAGTGAACTGATGCCTTAGGATTTTAGCTTTTATATTTTTCATACATTTGTAATCTTGCAATTCTTTAGAGTTATACACTAAACTCCATATAGAGTTTTAGCTACCAACTTCCCATTTTGGTCAGAAAAAAACAATTCCTCTCTAGTTCTGGGAATCAAAGACACATTATTGTCTCAGGTCCTGAGAAATGTAAACAAAAGTGAGTTGGGCAGGCTAACTTGGAGTAAATTACTTCACTATCTGATGCTGTAATTGGAAGATGAACTCCCAAAATGCAAATGGACCAAACTTATAAAAATATGAAAACCCATGTCCTGTCATTCATTTTTGTGTGTAGCCCTTGGAGGGCTTCATCTGCCCAAAAACAATCCTGAGGGCCTTTCAATAAGTATAGCCACCCTTTTTTCCCTTAATTTTCTCTGGCCTCTGTTTTTAGGTAGTCCTAACAAGGCATCACAATCACTTAGAGAAGATAATCAAAGGTCAAAAGCCAGAGAAGCTTTACTGAAACAGGAATAAGAAATACAATATCTGAAAAAATTAGGAGCCTACAGAACCAACAATATTCATAACTGCCTGAAGATCACACAGTACCTGACTGGCAAGAAAACATAATACAGATTATGGATTTATGGGATGTGAGGGAGGGAGAGGGGCTGAAGCCATGGGGCCCTTTCTGCCTTGCACTTGTGGGGCTCAGGGAGCACCTAAGGAGCTCACTACACATCCCAGAGAAAGCTTGGGCACTTCTGCTCTCCTTCTACCTTGTATTCCTCATTTGTGTTTGAATGCAATAGTCAAGTGAACAGTAAAGTTCAGAAGCCCAGTTTCTCATCACAAAGCTATTCCACAGACCAGGAAGAAAAGGTTGGTGGGCTACTGCCCCATGGTGGCTAATGCCCCATCCAACAGCCCTGGTACCCTTGATGCTGTGTCTCCTTCCTTTGTTTTCCAGAGAAAAGATGTGTGACAGAGGGAGAAGCAAGGTATCCACAACTGTAAAACCAGGAAGCAGCCCCACATACTGGGCTGCCTGTTGCAGGCTTCAGAGACAAAATGGTAATAGTCATGACACCAGGCCTACCATGAAGTACAAATGCAGTGAGAGAAAAGTACTTTCTGAGTGTGATATACTTTCTTCCTTGAACTCCTATTGCAACGTCATGGCAGCGCAAATATAAAGGTTCCTTCTTCTTCCCCTCTCCCAGTCAATTTCCCAAGTTGGGAGAAATCAGAGGGTTTTAATCTAGGTAACTTCTAAGTCACCTGCAGCAGTTATCTCCATTTCATATCAACATCCATTTCTGCTTCAAAGATGTCCTCTATAATAAATACTTGAGACAGGGAGTGCAAATTTTCTAACTCAGAGTAAGAGTTTATTTCAAAGCTGCCTCTGTTCATAGTCCTTGAAAAAAGCCACAATGTTTCTTCGTTAGTCCCTGGATAAGTAAAGGAGTTAAGACATTTCTATAATCACACTGCATTTGGATGTCTGACAACAGCATTTTAAAACAGCTCATTTGCAGATGTGTCCCTGTCCCTGGCTAAACCAGGTTCTACAACACCCAGGGACTTGCAGCAAATTGCAAAGGTTCAGGTTAAAGTATTTCCTGTCTTTCCAAATATATTTCTTAGCAATAATGTGGAAAAAAAAGTGAAACAAAAGGGGCAAAAAATCCTTTTATACATTTACATTACAAACATGTATTTCAGGTGCTGCTGTTGTGATCTATTTTCAGAATATGTCAAGTTATTAAGTACAGGGGAAACAGGAGGAGAGACATAGGATCAAACCCCCCAAGAGAAATATTGTCCCTGTCTCTGTTCAGCAATGCAGTACAGTGTACACCTGTCTGAACAGAAATGTAGGCTGGACTACACAGTCCCTTCTGGGAAAATTACCTGAGACCACTGGCCTGGTGGTCCAGTACCAAGGTTGGATCAATCTTTCCATATGCTCATTCTGGGTTGAGTGTACTATCAAGTACTTGGAAAATGCCTCATTTATCCCTGCAGCAATCATTTCTCAATCAGTGACCAGTTTTTGTAATGAGGCTGTTTATAGTTTCCATCTTCAGCTGTGTATTGTGGCAGTAAACTGTTGCACTACCTTCTGGGCAACACCCAGTTAGCCATTCCACTTTAGTATTAACCTGCTGCCTGTGGAGAGCTTAAAATGCTAATTGCTTTATGAGGATTGTTGTTCACTTCTTTTTACTGTGTGCACCATGAAAGGCATTCATGCTCGTAAAGGTCACCATCAACTTCATTGCATAAGAGGGGTTGTGTGGCCTTCAGAGGAACCATAACATGGGTTTGGTACAGGTTGTAGCTTTGCAGTTTTGTATCAAACTCTGTGATTAGGGAAGTGGCTTTGCAGAACAAAATGGTAAGAGTGAGCACTAGACAAAGTGGAGATAATTTCTGCAGAGTCTGAGGGTCCCCAAGTGACAGTAGTACATCTCAGTGTCTTACACCAAAGCTATTCCTCCTCCTTTTCATCAGCTGAACAGGAAGGGCAGAGAAGTTTGTCGCTGGGAGTCAATTAGCTCTACAATGCAGGCAAACCAGAAACAGGCATTTCACACACCCCCTATTGTCTGCAAGTGAATTCTCTAGGTCATATCTGACCTTTCATCTCACTACTTTGATTTCAAGCATTACACCCTCTTTATTTCTGGTTGAATAAAGACTCTTTAAATGACTCTGAAGAAATGAAACACAGATAGTTTACTAGTCTTTGAGTGTGTACACCACTAAGTGACAGCCTTTTACTATAATAAATTGAGAAAGCACATTTTTCTTATGTACATCAAGCTTCTATGAAATTCATCTTAAAAGACTGGTTGTACAAAAAAGTCTTTCAAGAAACAACTGTCTAAACAAGAACTGGCTTTTTTTTTCCCCCCAGCCTTAAGGCACTGTTTTGTAATAATGTGAGATTACACATAGAGCTACAAAAAGCAAAGTATGTCAGGTCATAGAGTCAAGCCTTCAAAAGCCAGGAAATAACTAAATTCAGGCTGGTGTCATTGGCAGATGTTTCCGAAAAAACAGTGATGAAAAGTTTGAGACCAGGTGCTTTGTTGATGCCAAGCTGCTTGAATGCAGCCTCCCTCAGGGAGGAGTAACTGCATTGACATATGTCATCCACTCTAACTCCTTCCTATCATACACTGCTCATGTGCAGAGTTAAGTCTTAGTGATATTTTTATAATACATGAGAAAATATGGCAGTACTGTAATTTGGAGGGTTATATTTTGCAACTTGAAGAATTAATATTATGAATAAAAAGTTCTGGGCAACAAAAAACTAAGGGTTTTGCTATCACCCTGCTTCTGAACTAATCAACACAAAGAGAAAGAATTTAGTAAATTCTCATGTTCCAGACAGTTTTTGTACTACAATCAGTGATAAACATATCTTCAAAGGCATTGACACAAATATTTGAAAGTGTTAGTGGCACAGTGCTGTGTGTTGCTCTTCTGTTTTCTCACTAAAGGCTGGTCCCACATGTCTTTTTGGAGTGACATGCAGGACCAGTTCAGCAACACAATGCTATAATATGGAAAACACAGCAGAGCTCTCCATCAAAAGGAGGGTTGATGGTAAATCTTAGGCAATCAGAAGTCAAAAAATACCCTGAACATAGTTACCTGTATGTCCTGCTTCATTTTGCTGTGGATGTCCACATCAACAAAACACACCCCATCCACACTGTAAATGAAGGCACAAAATTACCTAGGCTTTTTTCCCCTGGCTGCAGCCTCCTTTCAAATCCCATGCACTCCTCCAAGAATGTGGGTGTGGACATGTCCCAGCATGTCAAATTTGCTGTATGTTTGTCTGTACATCATGTACAATGAGCCACTTCAACAAATAAGTGACCCTTGACAGTGTTAACTTTCTCTTATTTTTCCATTATAAATATTTGCTTTTGTAGATGTCCTGGGAGTTGTCACAACAATGTAGTAATAGTTACTCACTTTTTAAAGTCACTGTGTATACCATTGGTTTTGTGGCTCCCCATAAAGATAAATTTTAGTTTTAGCTAAATTTTGTGGACTATTAACTGTATTTTTTTCACACCAAACAGCACATAAAAAATCCTAGTGTTAAAAAGTTGCTAAATCTCCAGATCTATGCATAGCTTTAGTAAAAAAGTTTGAAAGACTAATCTTTCAAAAACCCCATGCTGTTTTCTGTTCCCAGAACTGACAGTCATTCCTGGGAAAGCCCTTAAGATCTATTCAGCAATTATGTCTCCTCCCATTTTTGTATTTTGTTTGGAAACCAGTGCAGGAGGCACATTAGCCAAAGCTAACATTGTATTGCAAATGTCAGCTTCATACAAACTCTCTGCATCCACACCTAGGTAATGAGGACTGTAACATCTTCTGATTTGCTCTTTGCACTGCCAAATTATAATTGAAGGCTACTTTCCAATGAATTGTGACAGCATAAAGTGTATAAAAATTGGGGTTTTTTCAAATAGTAATACTGCTTGAGTGTTGTCTGCTGCAGAAGAAACAAGGAAGAACTAAGCAGGATTCCTCACATGCTTCTTGTCTATATAACTGGGAGAGGCAAATCCATCCAGACATTTCAAACCAGGTTCTTCACAAGTTTTTTGCTAGTTTGGTTTTAAAAAATGAGTTTTTTCTCTCTACAGCCCCAGTTCATTAGAGGTGATGGGCAAGAGGACACTTTAGGTCTGTCTGTAGGGCTATGCAATTTTTCTGTACTGATTATCCAGTAAAATGGGTCCCCTTGTTGCTATATAGAAGTAGGGGAATGCTGAACACAGGGATGAGTTCTCTCTGCAATTCAGCTTTCCAACAGTTGTTTTGTCTGCATGTTTAGAAGGACAGACTTCTATCCTGATATCTAACTTATCTCAAAAGACATGGACATGCTCAGAATCTCAGCATCTAGGCCTCTAAATACAGCAAATCTGAAAATTTATAAATTCCAGATATGCAGCTGTCCTTGTCTGCTCCTTCTCTGTCTACCTCATTTCATTGAGAAGCTGTCCTTGCTGTATGCAGCCTCAAAAATTTGAAGGGCACTGTGCTACCAGACTGAGAAGTCTTAAATTCTAAAACTTCAAAATGTTTTTGTGTCAACAGGTCCTTCAAAGACGATGATGCAGTCTGTTTCCCATCAATTCTTTCTTGAGGAATTCCCCATCAAAACTGTCAGCTGTGTATCTGCAGGATGTCCTAGTAGAGAAGAAGGGATGGATACATCAAACTACCACAGAAAGTATCTTTGTCAGACCTCTATTGTGAAAGCAAGCTCTCTCTTGTTAAAGGACAATACATTGGGAGAGCTGTTCTTTCTAGAAAGGCACACATAACTTATTCCATGCTTGGTGCAAATCTAACACTTAAGAGTCTGTTTGAATACAGGGCTGAGCATAAACTCATTTGACAAATTATGTCAGTGCAAACTAGTTACTGTGACAGCAGGCCCCTATTAAGAAGCATAACTACTCCCATGAATGAAAAATGTTTTCAGTTCCTACACTAAATATTCAGAAAAATCTAATCATTGCTTTTAAAATTGTGGTGTGTGGTTCTCTTACATCTTAACACTGCTCTATTATGAGTTGTCCTTTATGAAAAAGGTATAAATTCATCATACACAGTCAATTTTTGCATGCTCCTAATAATCTGGTTTTAATTCACAGGATGTATATAATCACTGTTAGATAAAAGAAAAAAAAATAATTCAAGTAACATTTACACTACTGATAACAAATCTGAAATCCAGTGTTTACTCAATTTATTGGATTCTAAATCTAGAAAATGGCCAGTAACTTGATTTTCATTATCTGGTATTACTTTTTTTCCTGTTTTATTCTCACTTACAGTATTCATTTAACATAATTTGTTTTGTTCCCCTATACAGTCTTATCACCTTTGATTATTACTAGATCACCCACCACCCTACAGAGCAGCACCTACTCAGTGTAAACTCTCACTTCACAGCAAACCAGTCCTCTGCTGTCATTGCATTCAGATGTTATGCAATCATCATCTCTCCAATTCAGAAAAAACAGGTTTTTCTCCATTCCCTTCTCAATTCTTCTGATGTTGCATCAAGAATTATACTCTGCACATTAGTCCCAGTTATTCAATCTGTATTTTAAGAAAATCCCTATCCAAACAGCTTTGCATGAAACTAGCAGTATTTTCTCCCACCTCTCTGCCCTGCATTTCACCCCTTTGCAGAAGGGTGTGGTGTAGCCATCTTCCTGAAACGGGATATTGAAGGTAAGTGTCATGGAGCAGCCTGCTGTGCCAAGTCTGCCTGGACAAACAGAGCAAAGACAAAAAGGCTGGTTGTGGTCCTCAGCCATGGGTGAGAGCATGATATAATCCCCATTTAGAGAAATCCCACCAGAATACTCACTCCCAAGGTGCAGCTTAGTTTCACAAAGTAGCCCAAATTCAGTCACCAATTTTGTTGTACTACTCTGTATCAGTAGTAGAAAGTGTTTGTTATCATCTTTTCAAGCAGTGGAAGATGTATGAGCCAGTGATGGATAGTAACATCCCGTCTGAGCAACAGCCAATCCTTCCAATCGCAGAGAGGTAACTTTTAGGAAAAAATTTTTTTAGGAAAAAAGGTGAGGGAATTTGATTGACAAGACTATTAAAAAAAACCAGTGACTTTCCCCCTCATGTGCATACAACTAAAAAAATACCATCCATAAACTAATTAGAAAGAAATATTTCAAAGTGATCTTGCTTGCAAGTGTATTTCTTTCCACACTGGCAATATAGTTTATAAATGTTGATGATTTAATTTTATTTAAATGATAGTAACATGGATTACAGTGAACACTCTGTAGATGAAAGGAAAATTTATGAGACAAAATTGCTTTGCAAGGTAGGACAGAGTCAATATATGATGAAGCAAAACTCTGCTGACTATGACTTTCGCAAAATATCTGGAGAACTCTATTTATTGCACTGAAAAAATTTTAAAGATGAAAATTCCTATAAATTGGGGTTCTGCATGTATATACTGAAGAAGGGTTTTTCAATGTCTAAGTGATTTGAGTTGATAATTTCAGCAAAAATAATTGTTACTGAATAAAAAAGAGGGAAAGCCACAAGGAGTGGCTGAGGTCACTTTTTCTGTTCAATGTGGAGGAGATTGAGGGGAGACCTCATTGCAGTCCTCCCTGTTAGGGGAAGAGGAGGGGCAGGCACTGATCTCTTTTCTATGGTGACAGCAACAGGACCTGAGGGAATGGCCTGAAGTTGTGTCAGGGGAGGTTTAGGCTGAATATCAGGAAAAGATTCTTCACCAGGAGGGTGGTTGGGCACTAGAACAGGGTCTCCAGGGAAGTGGTCACAGCACCAAGCCTGACAGTGCTCAAGAACTTTGGACGATGCCCCTAGGCACTTGGTGTGATTCTTGGAATGTCCTGTGCAAGGCCAGGACTTGATGATCCTTGTGGATCTTTTCTAGTTCAGGACATTCTATGATTCTGTGAGGGAAAAAAAAAATCATCTCAAATACAAGGAAAATGCTTAAGGTGTTTGGAGAAAAAAAATGAACCTAATTCTAGGATCATATTAATTACCCTCTCTAAAGGTAAACCACTAAGGTGATGCCACATACCAAGGAGTATCCATAGCATAAATCAAAGAAAAGAAGAGGATGCAATGAACACATTCAAAAGCAAAAAACTTCAATTATTTGAATAACTAATGAAGTCCCTTACCAATATGTGTCATACATTATTTCCTCAGCAGGGTTTTTATGTTTTCTCTCTCATGTGACCTACAGAAATTTTGTATCTTGAGACTGTCTTTGCATGTAACTAAGGATTCTCAAGGTGCAAAAGTGCTTCCAAAAAAAGAGGGAAGCAAACACATATACAGACCCACACAAACATATTCACAAGCAAGAATTCCTCCTCCTCTAGGAAACAGAGTAACCAAAAACATTCTGATGATAAACTCCACAGACACTCTTTTAAATAAATTAAACACGTGAACTTTTATAACCTGATTTGATAAAAAACTAGTCCACTTGTCAACTGTTTAGTAGCCTCCTGCCCCGTTCCTAATGAAGAGTGACCCATAATAAGTATCCTGTAAACAATGATGCCACAGAAAACAGAAAAGTAATGCTGTGAAAACTCTGCTCCCCTTTGCCCCAGCAAATCAGGCAGCACTGGATTGCTTGCATTGATTGATGTATGCTTTTTTTTGATGTAGGTGGAGGGCTTCAGGTTCAACATCCATCTGCCTGGTGTCTTTCACGAGAACTGATGCACAATAAAAGAAAACTTGCATTCATTTTTGAGTAAATGAACTGTTCACCATCTAAATGGTATCTGATCAGAAGCAGATAGAAAGAATGAAAAGCAATATATGAAGAGCAAAGGGAGAAAAGATATTCCTACTTCCTTGAGTCCCCTCTTCCATCCTTTGCATTAGTACTGCCTAGTATGTCAGAATAAAGCTTTGTCCTTGCACTGCTCTGGTACTCATAAAAAGTCCCTGTGACAAACATTGCATATCTATGCTTTCAAAGCAGCACTTTAAAAAATGAGCTCTGCTAGACAAAACATTACATTCTTATTTAGACTGCCTCAGTATCTCTCCTTCCACCTGTCTTCTCACATTGTTATCATCAACACCAGCAGATCATTGCTGGTACATGTGCATTTACCTTATTTATTTTCAAAGACCAACATATATAATGGCAAAACTCCCCTAATTTCAGGTTTTTCTACTGAAAAACCAGGTCATTATCAAAATGTGTTTTATGGATGAGACTAAATTAGGATTTAAAAAAACACAGACACAAAAAAAAGCAAACGAAGCAGCCAACCAAGACCAATACCAAAGGTAAAAAATATGACAAGCTGAAAACAAGACAAGAGAAACAAGAGCCTGGAAGGTAATGCAACTGCATGCTTAGGAGTAGGAGAGAGTTCACAGGGACAGGAGGCAAATTCATTTCCATGCTGCTTCTGATTCTGACTGGAGACAGGATATGAGCCTAAATGGACCTCAGCTCTAACCCAGAATGTTGATACCTGCTTTTTAAAACAACCACTGACAGATGGATGTAGGCAGGGATTTATTTCTACCTAAGGAATGAAACAACACACAGCAACACTAATCACTAAACCATGACCAGGGAGCTGATCATTTTTATGGCAAATTTAGAACAAGAAGGAAAACAACATCCTAATGAATATGGATGGGTGGCCACAACACCCTGGGAACAGAAAATTTATTTTCCCACATATGAGATCCCTTACAAAATCTTGATAAGATGGCAGCTGCTGAATAAGGAAGAAACCAATGTGTGCAATCACCAAGATTTGTGCAGGGTAAGAGATAAAAATAATCTGTACCTTTTGAGACAATAGAGCCATAGCAAATCAGTACATAAAAGGTTCAGCAGGGAAATCTAGCCACAGAATCATTATTATTCATATTAGATAGGTGCTCTTGCTCCAGGGAGGTCAAAAGGAACTTTGCTACATGATTTTAAATGTTCTTACATTTGAAGGCTGAAAGAAAAATGTTTACTTAATTTACTTATTCTCCATATGAAAAAAAAAAAAAAAATCAGAGCCTTGGCAGCCCAGATTTTCAGCCACATCAGAAAAAAACCCCCAGCAGTACAAGTCCTAAAAGTACAAGTAATTTCTGGGTTCAGCCAAGAGTAGATAACTCTGAACCAAGCAGTGGAGTGCACTGGCTTCCCTTATTGTACTAGGTGGGCGACATTGTCATAAAAGGAAATGAAGCTTTTTAAACAGAACTTTCCTCTCATGAATCCATGCTAACTATGACTAATGACTGCATTGCCTTTCATGTTTTTTTCAATCAATGACAGAATTTTATTCTCTAATATTTTACCAAAATAAACACCTTTCCTCCTTGCTTTCTCTTCACTATATTCAAGCAATAATAAAGGACCTTGAGCACTGAATAACTTTGTCAGTTTTGTTAATAACATGATCTAAGCACAGGATGAAGTTCCTACTGCTCAGTGTCTCAGGAGTCTAAACTTATTAAGCAAATATTTTTGCACACTCTTCTGTGCTGAGGAAGGGTAAATTTATTGTCATCTAGAAATATTTTCATTATTTTGGTCTGGAATTTTAAAATTCTAAAATAATTTACATTTAACAGGAGATATAAATATTTGCAAAATAGTTTCTTCCCATATAGATAACCAACTCAACAAAATGAATTAATAATTAAAGAGCTCTTGCTGGTCTTGTATGCATCATGATGGAATTTTATTTCAATCTGCACAGGATTTCTGAACTGGTTTTCCTGGAAAGTCAGCTAAAAATACCTGATACATTAAAGAAGTAGTAAAGATGAAGGTAATAATAATCTGTGGAAAAGGGAAATAATCAGTGAAAAACTCCCTTTCCAAGACTTGTGCTTTCCATACTGAAAATACTGTCTCTCAGCCTATGCATTTTATTTCTTCTCAGAACACCTGACCCAGCAATAGGCAGGAGAATATAGTTGTCACTCCTCAGCTGAGCACAGCAACCCCTTGTTTCTTTTTTCATTTTCCTGAAGCACAGAGACATTTAAAATGCAGAAGATCATCCAGTAGTCCTCATTCATCTGATGTGATTACAGAAAGCCCAAGATGCAGTACAGAAAGTGGCAGACAAAGAATATGTAGTCTGGTATTCCACAGTAAGATGACTTTGCTGTGCAATATTTGCCCTTACTGCAGTTTTCTCTTCAACATCTTATTGAAGAGATCATATTTACAAGAAAATATTGTGAATATTTTCCCCTTTCCACTTCAAAGTTATCATTCACCTGGGTTAAGGGATCAGAAAATCCAGCTAGGTCACTTCCCTCAACACATGAATTAAATTACAAAGCAAATCACCTTCAGACAAAGCAGCATGTAGTAAAGTGATGTGTTTTTCTAAATGCTGCAGTTCAGAATAAGGCTGCCCACCACTATGAGACATTACAGATGTCAGATAACAGCCAAACATCCATGAGACAGTACTAGCAATTTCCCTACAGTAAAAGAGCCACAGTTCTGCCTTGATCTTACAGAATCCACTCAAAGGCAGCTGAGGGATGCAGAGAGGAAACTGTAAACTCCATTGTTTCCACACAACACACCTACCTGTGCCTTAGAAACAAGTAGACTGAAGTTTACTGTGTACTAACCTTTTCCTCTGCTTTCCAGTCCATGGAATTTTAATCAGTGTCCATGAATATAAGAAAGGTGTATCTCAAAGAAGTGCCTCTTTAGCTGCAAAAGCAATAATAATTTATGTCACCCTGAGCCAAAGTCAGCCATGCACACCACCCTCTGGTACAGTGTTTTCTTACAAGATTAAGAGTACTTGGCATGCAGAACTGAGCTGAGACCACTGCAGTGCCAGGGAAAAAGATGAATGTACATCCTCTAACCTTCAGAAAATACCTTAGTAAAGTCCAGTATGTCTGGCTTGAGCTTTTTTTTAAGCAAATTTGTCCTAATATTATTTTTGTCAAATCATCAGCTCCTTTAAATGGCTCTCATCAGCTACTCCTTGTACTTAAAACATTTCACAGCTAAACCAATGAGTTCATTCTTGCTAAAAGCTTGTTCCATAATATCTATTTTTAAATGTTGCAAAGATATTAAGATAAATAACAGTGGCTAAAACTGTATTCTGGGGGCTTGTATACTCGCTAAATTAGCATGCCTTTTTCCATTTTAATGCCTGTCAAGCTTTTCTAGTTTTACTTAATCATCCAAGAAACTGTATGTGCCAGCTGTCTATCAAGAATGGATAACTTCTCTTAATTTTATTGACAAAATTTTATTGGAAGTGTTCCATTGTTTATAAGAACAGGCCTAGGGAATACATTCCTTTACTAGTTACAAATTTGAGATATGCATCCATGAGAAACTTTACAGTCCTTCTTAAAAAGTGTAGAAAATTAACATGTTATTGGTCTGAGGGCATGAGAAGAGAAGGACAGATCACAAAAGCAGCGGTCAGTCTGTTTCCCAGTTCTGGGAAGGGTGATGCAAGTTTCTTACAACTACTGCTGAAGAGCTTAACCAAGCTGTAGGCACAGATTAGAACAGTACTCCAGTAGGAAAAGTAACCCTCCCCACTCCAGTCTGCCTTAACTCACTCTGTGAGACAGGTAATGCTCTTTTCCATACTATGTAGAAGATGGCAAACAAAATAGGAAGGACAGAAAATAAATACATGTGACAAATTAAAGCCTTTATGAACATATACCAGTGCTTCCATTATACTTTTTCTGCTTTTTATGAGTCATAACTGCAAATTCAGAAGAAGCAAAAGGAGGCTGTTGGTTTGGAACAAGCCAGTGCTTGCAATGCTTATCTGAATGTTTGACTGAAAGTGCAGAGATAGCATCACATAATTCCCTGTGCCTCTTTGGATCTGCTTTTTTCTGTGAAATCATGCTCCGTTACGCTGCAAAAAACACCATGTTTCATTGTCATTAAAAGATATGTGCCAATACATTTGTGGAAAAGAAAAGAATTGAAGTAGAGTGAAAACTTCTCCTGGAAGCTACTGGCCTTTTAAATTTGATTAAGCCACTCTAATAAAATTCTTGTCAGGTTACATGACATAACTATAACTGACAATTCTGGAAGTACACTATTTGCTACCATTTGAAGATAGTAATGAAGATGCAAACTAACTGAATCTGTAGAAACTGTTACTTTCCTTGTAAGTGATAACATTTTATTTTATTATTCCACTTAAACACATAAGTAGCAATAAAAGATCTTTTATCCTAGATCCACCCTTCCACAGACTTTGAAACTCTGTGGTCTTTCAACTGTCATTCCTTTGCCTTACACACTCAGAGCCTGAATTCATCCCTGCATAAGCTTGCTGTGTTACATCTTGTTTGTGAGGTATCAAGTCTATGATACCAGCTGTTTAATGGTGTCCTAATAGAGGATTTGGATTCACGGATTTCTGTCTGCATCCTAATTACTTGTTAAACACTGTTTACAAATACAGCATTGTTTCCATAGCACAAGAATTCCTTATTAAGATCACAGCATTCAGGAAGGGAAAAAAAAAAAAGGGTAATTGTAATTTACTCGCACTTAATTGAGTGTTTATATATTTTGATTCCTTCAGTGCCCAGAAATATGTTTTTATGATTCCTACATCTTTGTGTTTAAATATTTAATTCTTTTGCTTTATGCAGTTATACTTTGCTCTTAGCTGAATAAAAAACATCTGGACGGCCGGGCCAAGTGGGGTGGTGAATGAAGTTAAATCCTGTTGATGATTGGTGGGATTCTCCAGGGCTCGGCATTGGGGCCAGTTCTGTTTAATTCCTTTTTTGACAACCTGGATAAGGAGATTCAGTGCTACCTCAGGAAGTTTACAAGCAGGTTGGGCCAGAGTGTTGATCTGCTGGAGGGCAGGAAGGCTCTGCAGAGGGATCTGGACAGGCTGGATCATGGGCCAAGGCCAATGGTGTGAGGCTCAACAAGGCCAGTGCTGGGTCCTGCCTTTGGGTCACAACAAGCCCAGGCAGTGCCACAGGCTGGGGCAGAGTGAGTGGAAAGCTGCCCACAGGAAAAGGACCTGGGGGTGCTGGTGACAGCAGCTGAACCTGAGCCAGGGAGTGCCCAGGTGGCCAAGAAGGCCAATGGCATCCTGGCCTTTTCAACAAATAGTTCATTTTCTTCACAGTAAGCATTCAATACAGTCAGAAAATGAAGCATATTGCAGTTCATTTATATTAAGAGATGCATGAGGAAAACTCTTGAAAGCTTCTTTAGTGGTTGTTCTCTTTCTTTTTCTTTCCCACCATCTCCATCAAATAATGTTTTCCAGTTGCTATAAAATCTGTCAGTGTTTTTCTATGTCCAAGAGAGAACATAATACACTTTGATTAAAGACAACTCTGTTAATCATAATATTTCATTATACCTCTTTCATCCTTGTTTGGAATGTTGTTGACTTCTCTAAGTAACAAACAGCAAGTTTTAGATTTTTTTTTTTTCTAAACAAATAAAAGCATTCAGAGAAAGTGTACTCAGGAGCTCATAATACCATTTCTTCCTGCCTACTTGCATCTTTAAAAAGAGACACATTAATATAAAAATGTAGATTGGAGGCTTCATAGAATCACAGAATCATATACAATGAACTAGGTTGATCTTTTGAGATCATCCTATGACCTAACACTTCCTCATCAACTTATTGACGGCACTGAGTGCTACATCTTGGTCTTTTGACTAAACCATGAGAGGGAATTGGTGAGTTAAAAAAAACAACTGAGTCCTTTTCACTGCTTTTCTAAGGTTGTACTGCACACACATAAATTTGCCTTTTTTTAGGGGCATCATCTGGAATTCCATGGAAGTTTGAAGTGCAATAACTGCCCACCTGCTCACAACCTACACCTTACCCTGTGCCTATTGATCATGGCTTCAGGATCACTCTTACCTAACAGAGTTTCAAGGAAAAAAGTGGTTCAGTATATCATAGGATAACTTGCATTTAACTGGAAAATAGCCATCTTAGACTGAACCTGATGTTTATTCACTGTGTGGAGGAATGTGGGATGGAAAATCTGAATGAGACAGAGGGGTTTTTTTCTCTTAGGTATGGACTGTGTATTTCTACAAAGACACCTATTTCTGAAATCTGGGAACATTCCCATACATGGAAAATATGGACAAATGTATCTTACAGATGATACACAGATTGTGCAATGAATTCATTTGAAATACATGCAGATTACAGACACAGTAATGACTTTACAGTTAATATCAGCACAATTGCCAAGGTCTTGTAAAATGGTTAACAGTTCATATATCTGACAAGAGTAAGACGACTGACTCATTAGTCACAACGTAATTTCCTCTCACTTGTACACTTTTTTCAAGTCTGAAGCACATACAAATGACATCAGATCTTCTACAAAAATCAGATGCCATTTTCAAGTATTTGTAACTGAACCCACAGATAATTCACGGTCAGATTGTCTCTCTTTCCAAAACAACGTGGCTCAAAAATGAATAAGAAGGGGCAAGAAAGCACCATTCTGTGAAAATAAACTCCATAATTCAGTTTCTCTGTATTGTTCCTACCTTACCAAATGCAAGGTACCAAATATCACCTTAAATAAATTTAGACATGGCTTATAATATAGATGAATATTTGAGATCTTTCTAGTGTCTCCCTGCATAAAGAATTTTACACTGTGTCATTGAAGGCTTTGAAAAGTTAAGTGTCTCGCTCAGGCACAAAAGGGGATCAGAATAATAGTAACAGTAGAGGACAATCCAGCTTGCTGAAGTCAGAGACTTCAAAGGGTCCTTGACACAATTAAGAATAGGACTACCTTGTCTCTAAGACATTTGGATGAAAATATCTGTTTTTATAGATGAATGCTTCAGCAATTATTTCTTAGAACAGCATTAGTATTATGACTGCTTGTGTAAGCTGTGTTACAATGCAGCAAGGTGAGACGAGTGCTTGGTGATAAAAGGACACTTTCACTGGGCACAAGGAGAGAGTATGACATTCACACTTAGCCTGCAGATCCAAGTGTCCAAAGCAAAGCATACTGGAAAACTATCACACATGCAAATAAAAGCAACAAATGAAAGAACAATGGATAGGCTTGGGTGGATGAGATGAGAAAAATACATCATTAAAGGTGATCCTCCCTGCTTTCAGAAATGAATCAAGACATAATTATCAGGCTAACATTTTCAAAGTGTGATGTGGAGCATCCATCTGGAGACGCTGAAACTGAGTTTTCAAAGTGCTGAAGATGAGCAAGTCAAAGGCAAACATAGCATGACAAAACCCAAATCAATCTACTTACTGCTGAGAGCACAAAACCTAAGCAATTTTGAACTATTTCCACCTGGATGTCTATTTTCCAACTACTTATGATTGCAAGAAACTGATTAGAGTCCCATTCAGCAATAAGGGGTCCGTTGAATTATATGGAGTAACGTAAACAATCTGAAGTAGTCACCATTTTCACTTGACAGCACCTAGAAAAAGATTATACAAATCCCATGCTTGCACAAAAACACTGAAATTATTTTACTAGTTATTGTGATTATTTTTATTCAGCAAAATAAATTATATTAAGTGATTTTAGAGAAATAGCGAGAAATAAATTAGTATAGAAAAACCTAACTATTTAAGGACTATTCTTGCTGTTTTTACAGTGATTCTTTTGTCCAGACTTAAAGTAGAACCAAAAAAGTGGCCTAATATACACATACAGAATGATATGATACGATATGATATGATATGATATGATATGATATGATATGATAGTGTATTAATTATGTTATGTTATGTTATGTTATGTTATGTTATGTTATGTTATGTTATGTTATGTTATGCTATGCTATGTTTGTTATGTTGTTATGTTATGTTATATTGTATTATATTATATTAATCATATAATACCAAATCACATTCTATTACATTTTTTAGAATTCAGGAAAACTTCAAATAACACACTTTCAGCATCAAACTTGCAACTAAAGTGACATATAATGGTAATTGGAAAAACATTTAAAACTATGAATTGCAAACTTTGCCAAAAATGGCTTCTACAGGATCATTTACATATTGGTTTGGTTGTCTCTTTGGGGTTTTTTTTTTCAAACTGAGAAAAATATAGGCAAAAAGAAAAAGAAATTAAAAGCAAAAAGAAAAAATAACAAAGAAGAAAAGTGTGACTGTTTACTGTATTCATTAAATGTTACACCAGAAAAAGAGTTCTTGCAAACTGCCCAATGAGGGTAATGTCACTATACAGATGTTCAGAATTTAACTGATTCCTTCAGTCAAACATATTCAGTCTCATCACTAGTGGTGTCCCCTAGGAAACAGTGTTGGGCCTGGTCCTGTTTACTATCTTTATCTGATAAAGATATCCAGTGATCTGAGTGGGAGGCTTGAGTCTACCATTACCACATTCATGGATGGTGCCAGGCTGGGTGTGAGTGTTGATCTGCTGCAGGACAGGAAGGCTCTGCAGAGGGATCTGGACAGGCTGGATCATGGGCCAAGGCCAATGGTGTGAGGTTCAGCAAGACCCAGTGCTGGGTCCTGCCCTTGGGTCACAACAAGCCCAGGCAGTGCCACAGGCTGGGGCAGAGTGGCTGGAAAGCTGCCCACAGGAAAAGGACCTGGGGGTGCTGGTGACAGCAGCTGAACATGAGCCAGGGAGTGCCCAGGTAGCCACGAAGGCCAATGGCATCCTGGCCTGGATCAATAGTGTGGCCAGCAGGATCAAGGCAGGAATTTTTCCTCTGTACTTGGCACTGATGAGGCCACACCTCAAATCCCGTGTTCTTTTCTGGGCCCCTCAATTCAGGAAGGACATTGGGGTGGTGGAGCATGTCCAGAGAAAGGCAGTGAAGTTGGTGAGGAGTCTGGAATGTTTGTCCTGTAAGGAGTGCCTGAGGGAGCTGAGATCATTTAGCCTGGAGAGAGATCAGAGTTTACTTTGTCACTTTCTAAAACTCCCTTAAAGGAGGTTGTAGCCAGGTGAGAGGCAGCCTTTTTTCCAAGGCACCTATGAATATTAGAAGAGGACTTAATTTGTGAAGCTTCTCAAAGGGAGGTTTAGGTTGGACATTAGGAGGTATTTTATCACAAGAAAGGGTGATAGACATTGGAATGGGCCACCCAGGGGCATGGTGATTCCACTGTCCCTGGAGATGGTTAAGGAAAGAAATGTGGCACTCAGTAACATGGTCTGGTTGGCAAGGTGGTGTTTGGTCATAGGTTGGACTGATGATCTCAAAGATCTTTTCCAAACTAGCTGATTCTGTGATTCTGTGTTTCTTAACACATACCCTCAGAAAAACTATGTTCTGAGATTTTGTGCCTTGATCAGCCCAGTCTGAATTCTTTGCTGTTTCCTGCAACCCATGAAGACGTGTAAAGATCTGAAAACTGAGTGACCAACACACCACTGAAAATAATTTTACTTGGCAAATATCTCCCTGCATGTATCTTCTTACCTTCCTGCAAAGGCAATGTAACGAGCCGGTGGAAAGGATTATCAGCCCTAAATTATCCATATACTCTTTCACCTCAAAGGAAGAAAATTTTAGATGGTTATTTTCAACATACAGACTCTACCAAAAAAAATTCTTATGTTATTCACTGGCTTGGGACAAAGTCACAGTAAAGTTAACTACTGTTGACTTTTACAGTCACAAAAATTGAGACTAGGAAAATCAGTGCTACAACAGACTCTATGCCTGACATTAAATTTTGATTTCAATGTAGAATGAACTTTAATTTTCAAGAAAACATGTGGTTGCAATCTGAAAGTAACAGAATTTAAATGTAATCAGGATTTCTTTAGACTATAGATGACATAAATGGAATACCCCACAGACACATTGGATGAAAAGAAATGCCCCACTATCAGGTAACATTGTGAAGACTGTATAACATTATTTCTGTGATGTGACTCCTACTTTGACAAAGAACATGTTTGACTCCTTCCTGCTGGTTGATTGCATAAGAACCACCATATTAATATCTTTGTATGGTCTCCAGATAGGGAGAACCTCAACTGAATCTACTAACTTGAAATACAATATTCTGCTACGTGTTCGGCCCCAGGTCTTCTCTGTTCTTTAGCATGTGAAAAGAGGACACAAACAAGGGGATGTATATACACATGTGCACTGATCTATCTGAATTTATGTATAGATTGCTTCTTGAATGCTTTCTGCTGCTGCCATGGGAAAGAGCTGCCTTCTGCAGGCTTCTGATACTGACCAGCAGTGTGGGGTCATTTTCATGCAGTCCTTTTGCTAGTACAGGGCAAAATAACCTGCTCACTTGATAAAATACTTTCATATTTCATCGGTCAAAAACCTTGCCATGCAAATTTGCTGCACTGCAGTTAAGTCCTGATGCATAGAGGGACTTTATGTCCTTTAGGATAACAAAGAGTTTCTACCGTTATTTCTCAGGAGATTTTGCCTCTCTAAAGGCTATTTTCAGAAAGACTTGTTTGTTCTTATAGGCCATTTCTATCAGAACAGTGAAATTATGCTTAAACTGTCCTGCAGAAACTTAATTATAAAGCTTACTAGAAGCATAGGTTGAAGTCCTGCTTACCACTGGTGACCACAAGTTCCTGCCAGGCTGGAAGTCAGCTGCTTCAAGTCCAGCATCATATCCATGACAACAGTGAGTTTAAAAAAATAATTTTAAAACCTAAAAAAAAAGCAGAGTTGTAAGCCGATTTCTTATTTTAATTCTATTTTCTAATATACAGTTTACTGATCTGCAGCTAAAGGATTTCTAAGGAGCCAATTACCAGGAGGATTAAAGCAAAGCCTCAGATCTTCTCCTCTGGCTACTGCAATTCATAAATTACAAATGTTTGCCTTCTCTATAGCACTGTTCCCTTACCAATGTTCCCTTGGATACAACCCTCATGAGAACTAAGCATGATCATCCTCAGGCCTAAGAAATCTATCCTGGGTACAGGGACAAGGTGATGGAGCTTTAGCTGCTGCCTATTCCTTACGAACCACATCACCGCTGGAGGGTTGTAGCCTTGACAGCAAAAATGCTACAGGCAGAAACAGAAGTGGCACCAGCTTTAGCCAGGTCACGCAGAAGGGTGTGTGCCAGACCAGAGTCAGGACTGTGTTGCCACTGGACACCAGGATAGAGCTGTCATCACAGCCTGTGTAGCCATCAGGACCACCCTGCTGGAGCTGCTGGTTGCTGCTCTGCACTGCAGGGAGCCCCTGGAACCCTACTACTGCTGCTGCTGTGGTGGCAGAGGGAGAGAGAGAGCCTGCACTGATACTGCTGCCACCACCAGAATGAGCATCTCTGCACCACAGCTCCTTATTTGAAAAAAAGTAGTTTTCCAGGTTTTGTTTTGTCCCTGTTTTCCATTGTTTATGGGCAGGGGAGGAGGAGGTTGAGCCACAGGAGCCTCCCTGGCATGCTGCCTCTGTTTTTCTGTATGCCATGTGGTGATGGTCCCTATTTTGCTTGTGTTTAGAGATTGTGCTGATTGCTGCCCAGGTGGATGTTCAGTGGTAAATACACTTTTGGGTTAACATTCTCTCCTTCTCTCTCTCCCTCTTGTATACTCTTTGTTATTAATATTGTGATTATTACAATCTTTTCCGTCAGTTGTGATTCTGATTTATAATCTCTGCTAGTTTCCCCCATTATCAGAAGGGGCAGGGTGAAAGGGGGAGAGCTGCACAGGGTTTAATTTTTCAGCTGGGTTTTAAACCAGCACAAACTGAGGAACTGAAAGGCATAGATTAGTCAAAAGGTAGAAAAGAAGACACTAAGAATGACAGTAAGTGCCCTGTCTCCTATGAACTACTATCAACCACATCCCTCACATGATACATTGAAATAATGACCATATAACTGTACAAACTGCTTGCATAATTTGCACTAAAATATTGTCTCTTGTATACTAACAGCTGTGTATGAGATTTACTTACCACACTGACTGAGCATTCACCTGGTTCCTCTGCACTGCACTGCACTGCTTTCATTTCCCCCCTTGTTCCTAGAAGGCTTTTTCTGCAGTTAATGCACTGAGACAGATGCTTGGCTTTCCTACAACCATGAAAATTTGGCCTATAACTTCCAGTGCAGCTTGAACCAAAGCCCAAAGGCCAAGCTTCAAGTTAATCCAATTTCAAAATAATATTGCCTCGAAATCATGGGCTTTCTTCTCACACCAGCTTTTTTCTTGCAGCTAAAAATTTTTGCATACATTTCATTACAGTTCAGGGAGGGCTGTAATTTGTCAACCAGCACTTCATCTATATTTGTGGAGATACAGTAACCCACGGTGTTCACCTTGTTCTTCCTGGGTTAATATACCCTTTGACAGCTTTCCTTCCTCAGTTCTTGCAGAAATTCTGTGTCTCTCAGAAGAAGTTTCAAAGCATGGTGAAAGGATAAACAGAATGAAGGCTCCAAGGGTCAGGTTATTTTGAGATAAACCTGATGAGATACAGCTGCAGATGCCGAGGTAATTGATGGAGAAAGTTATTTGCCATATTTCAGATGTTGTGGGAATCCCCTGACTGGTAAAGCAGAAATATAATACCCATTGTTAAAATGAAAATAAGGAGGACCCAGGGAACTATAGGCCCATCTCAGTGCCTGCAAGGTCATTTAGCATATTCTTCTGAAATGGAGGTACAGGGAGGTGATTGGTGACAGCCAGCATGGCTATACTGAGGGCAAATTTTGCCTGACACATTTGGAGGCCTTCTATGACAGGATTATAGCATTGGTGGATAAGGGAGGAACAACGGACATCATTTACCAGGACTTGTGCAAAACATTTGACACTGTCCCACACAATATCCTTATCTCTAAACTGGAGAGACACAAATTTGGGAGGAACACTACGTGGATAAGGAATTGACTGGATGGTAGCCCTCAGAGAATTGTGGGAACAGCTTGATGTCCAAGTGGAGACCAGGGATGAGTGGCATTCCGCAAGGGACTAGTGCTATATAGTATCCATGTCAGTGACTTGGACAGTGGAAGCACCCTCAGCAAGTTTGCTGAGGACAGCAGTCTGTGGGCAGCCAATGCACTGGAGGGCAGGGATGCCATCTGGAGGGACATGGACAGGCTGGAGAGGTGGGCCTGTGCAAGCCTCTGGATATTCAACAGGGTCAGATACAAGGGCCCACCTCTGCCACCTCAGAGGTCATCTCAAACATGGATACAGGCTGAGTAATGAGTGGATGGAGAGCTGCTGTGAGGACAAGGGCTCTTGTTCAACAAGAAGCTGACATGACCAAGCAAAGTGAGCTTGCAGCCCAGAAAGCCAACCATGCATGAAAAGAAGTGTGACCAGCAAGTTGAGGGAGGTAATTCTGCCCCTCTATTCCACTCTTGTGAGAACCCATCTACAGTACTGGATCCAGCTCTGGGGTCCCCAACATAAGAAGGGCATGGACCTGTTGGAGTGAGTGGCCACATGGGTGACCAGAGGCTGGAGCACCACTTTTATGAAGACATGCTGTGACAGTTTGAGTTTTCCAGCCTGGAAAAGGCTCAAGAAAGACCTTTTAGCAGCCTTACAGCATGTAAAAAGGTTCTACAAAGAAGCTAGAGAAGGACATTTTACAAGGGCATGTGGTGAAAGGACAAGAGCAAATGGTTAAAGAGAGTAGACTTAGAATCACAGAATGGTTTTGCTTGGCAGGGAGCTTAAAGATCATCTTATTCCAATTCCCCTGCCATGGACAGAGAAACCTTCTGGTGGACTAGATCACCCAGAACTCCATCCAGCCTGGCCATGAGCACATCAAGGGAAAGGGCATGGACCATTTCTCTAGACAGCCTGTGCCAGTTTCTTCCCACCCTCACAGTAAAGAACCCTAAAGTCTAATATAAACCTACTCACTTGAAGTTTGAAGCCATTCCCCCTTGTCCTGTCACTACATGATCTTGTAAAATGTCTGTCTCCATCTTTCTTGTAGGCTCCCTTCAAGTACTGGAAAGAAGGCTAAGTATCAGATACAATGAGATTTTAAAATATTCTAAAAGATGTGTTCTTTCTTGAACCATTTACAGTGCATTACCATTGTGTTTTTCCACTTTTTTTCCACATTCTTTTGGGGTAGAATCCTAGTTCACAATTGGATGTTTTTATTCTAATGTGTGTAGGCAGCTAAAAAACTGAGGCTTAGACACAGGCCATGCTATAGCTCCAGATCTTGTGATAAAACTCCTTGGAACAAATAGGGAATACAATGATTGTTTAGTTCTGCCTAGAAAGGATGCCAAGGGCACTGAGCATTTTCAAGCTCTTGAAACGTCCCAGAAGGTCAGATCATATGCCTATAATTCATTTTTGAGTTGCATAGCCAATAATTCTGAATGCCTTTCTCGACTTCACTCTTCAGATCTTTGGCTAAGTTAACATATTACCTCAAACTTGCTGAACATCTTCTAAATTACTGTTCACCCATTCATCCATTTCAATGTGCTACCAAGAGATTTGAGTTCCAAAATAATTTTGTCATTTGTTACCATTATCTTCTATCAAGAAAATGTTCTGCTTCATTGCATCTTCATTAAAATGAATCTCCAAATGTAGTGTGGGTGAACAGTGCCCTTCAATTTCATTTATGTCATTTGTGAAGACTGGTATAGAGCAACCGTCTGCTAGAATCAATAATTTTATAATTACATATGTATTAGTGTGGCTACTTGTATGATATATCACATAATGAGGCATCCTGCAGAGTTGCTGGAGCAGCAGTAGCATATTATCCTATAATTTTTGCTTTGTTCACCATCACCTTTAATACATACACACTTTGTGTAGTATGGAGGTTAAAGGATGTTACTCCAATATGGCAAGAAAATATCATCATCTTCATTTGGGGAACAAATCATTATTATGCTAATAAAATGGTATTTGTTCAACATCATGATAAGATGATAAGACATGATTGCCATTACAGTAAGGATCCAGCCTTTTCACATAGTCCTAGAGGTCAGATGCTGGTGCTACTGTGAAGTAACTCTTGTTCTGAGGTGGAATTGCCTTGTAGGTATTGATGTGCCAAAGAGAAATACTTTTCTTTCTGTGCAACACCCAGTATCAAGTCACATCTGAAAACAATAATGCCTGATCCACAGCTCAAAAATTTTGGAAATATCTATCAGGTCTAGTTCAAATTCCTTTAAGTCATTTGCCTTAAGCAGTGCTCATTTCTGAGTCAGCAGGAGGAAGCTTTTACAGAAATCAGAAGTGAAAAGGTAAGCCTCCACTCCAGATGGTAGATGTATTTATCTTCTCTACAAAGATTTAAAAGTTGGTTACCGAATACAATTTTGCCCATCATCCTTCAATACAAACCTCATCCCTGCCATGCTGATATCCTCTGACACATTTTTAAATTCTGCTTTGCAGAAACTCTGACATTTTTAGTCTCTGTGCAAATTTAATTAATTTTTTATAACCACCAGAACTCCTTCACACATGAGACTAAAGAAGGGTGCTGTGAGAAATATGTGTTCTTCATACTTATCCTTGTTTTATACTTACCCATTTTGCGTAATTAGGAAGGAAAACTGTTTGCAGTCATGTTGGTCTAGCTTTTTTGATGGACTCCTAAGTGGCTGAATCTTTAAGAAAGGAAGAACTGTTTTTAAGGCATTACCACAGTATGCACCTGGATTTACACAGCTGCTGGTTCATGATCACTTCACAGATATGCCATCATAATTTCTAGGCAAATGAGAAATTTTGGACTTTGTAAAAAGCCTGTGGTGATTTTCAGATCTTGGCTTTCCTTCACTCTTCTGTGAATAGTACATAACTACCAGTTAAATCTTGATCTGTGAAACACATTTGATGCCACCTTCCCACTCTGCTTGCCTACCTTCTTACAATATAAAATATGTGCAGCCAGGAAAACGTACAAGTATAGTATGAAACATTTACCCTACTTGAAACAAGAAAAAATAATCAAACACTATCTCACTGATAGAAATTCCTCCAAGACATGGACACAACATCTTCCAAGTTTCATTAAAATAAATGACAATATACACAGTGTTTTCACTGGGGCCAGGAACGCAATTTACAAAAATCCCAGAAGTGATCTAGAATGTAGGTTCCACATCCAAGGTTTTAAAAGCATAACAGGTGAACCATTATCAAGGAATTCTAATATGTTTTCATGATTATTCTTTTATGTTGGTTTGACAGAGATGAGTTTTGATACCAACAGTGAAAAATGGCTGATAAAATAACATTTAGTTGAGATTGAACAAAACTGGTTTTTGGTAGGAAAAAAAGATACTTGGTATTAGAGGGCTATAAACTAGCAAACAAAAATCCCATCTGCAGCTGTTGTCTTCCTCCCAGCTGTAGTCCCATTGACTCCAACAAAGATAAAAATCCCACTTATCTGGCACAGGATTTCATTTAATTAAGGGAAAAAACAAAACAAAACAAAACCCCAACTGACAAAACCCAAACCCACTGATACCTTCCCAAAAGAGATAAACAAAAAAACAAAGCCAGAACAAACAAAGCCTCCCCAATGTCCTCTCTTTGTTAATTTTAGACCAAATCCAGACCTTTTTATCTACTATTAATGTACTTTAACATGTAATTCAACAATTCTAAAAAGGCTTGGTTGAAGAAAACATGAAGAATGACTAATTTAATAAGGTTTAGGGTGTCTTTGGTAAGAGTAGAAAAACCTGTGCGAACAGAAGAGAAAGCACCTACTGGTAATATTCTGCAAGTTCTAAGTAGTTAAGATGGATCCTTCTGTGCATTCAGAATCAGCTACTGAAATAGAAATATATATGACTTTAAAATTAAAAGAGAGGGTTGGATTAATTAAATATACCAGTAAAGGTTATGGTAGTTTAAATCTACACTGGATTAAACAGCATGTCTGAAAGAAAAGACATTACTGTTATTAAACAAGTGTCATGGCCCCAGATATAAAATCAGCACCCCATCAGCTCTGCCCTTGAGAACAATCAGTGCATCTATCAAGTAAGTGGAAGAATTTTTTTCTTATCCTACATTTTTTCTTATCACATATGCTATATCATATAGCATATATGGAAGTTAAACTTAGAGGTCAGATGTCAGGAGGCACATGTTCCAGGCTATAAGGAAAATTTCTGCAGTTTTGGGTGCTTGGTAATGGAAGTATTTAAAGCCACAAGACATAGCTTTGTGCATTTTCTTCCACGTGCTTTGGCACTTCACTGAACTTAGAAACGCTACAATTTTTATTGGACTATTTTCTTATTAAGAAAAGAGATATTAGACAGGAATTGATCAGTTTGTGTTTTCAAATTTTGTATGTACCCATGGCTTTATGTTATTAAAAAAATTATTGCAAAGTTCCTATCTTGTGGGCTGGCCTCAAATTAAAAAATTTTTAAACCCAAATTATTCTCCCTGTACTTTATGCACACTTTTTTTTAAATACTTTTAAAATACCGTTGTTTTATCAAAGTATTTTTTAAAATACAATACTCAAAATTTCATCAATTCCCTGTTGATGCAGTTTCTTTTTCTATGCTCACCATAAACTATGATAAAAAGGCACTTCATTAGGTTTCTGTGGAACAGATCAACTGCCACCAAAACTTACACAAATTATATTAAAAAGTTAACGTGGGCAGAAAAAGTTGAAGGTCTAAATAGGCAAAACTGAAGTGATTTTTTACTGTCTTAACTAGAACCACTGAAGATCTTTTTTAAGATGTATGAAAGGACAAGCTTTCACTTGCTACACTCTGCACTGCACTGTACTGTACTGCAGATGGTCCAGTAGGACTGTTCTGCATCTCCCAGCACTGAAACACTCATATGCCTCAAAATGTTGAAAATGTTCCTAGCCTGGTCTTAAGTAATTCACCTAAAATGTAGTCAAGACAGTGCTACAGACTGGAAGTTATTGTTGAGACATATATATATGTATATATATATGTATATATATATAGTATAAGGTCACTATGTGGTAATAATTTGTCAATAGAATGGTTATTTATGTATTTATGTTTGCTCCTAATTCTAAAACAAAGTAACCTGGATTATTTTAGCTTTCAGGAAAAGAGACCAAACACGGTCAAAGTATGTCACTGTTTCCCGGGACAGTGTTCACATTTTCAAGACTGATTTCTCTGTATATTTCATTAACATTAGAATAACTAAATGCAAAAAAAATTACAGCATTTTTTTCATGCATACAATCTTTTTTAATAGATGAATTAATTTTTAGAATAATTTCAACATTTCAAGAGTGCTCTATGGGCTTGGGCTACATTTTTTTCCCACTTATTAGATACTTTTTCTGTGATGTTAGGTTTTTTAATTTATAGCTCTCTTTACAGAAACTGCCAGCTTGATTCTACATAAGATCAAAGCCAATGTCCATCATTCTATAACAGGAAAATGAAATTTAAAAAGCTTGCTCATTAGGATGTTTAAAACATCCCGATTTCACCAGCTCAAAATTTTTAAACCCTTCTTTAATTTTTTTTTTCTTTTTTTTTTTTTAGGTCAAGGCAGTGTAATAACTTCTGATGAAATTTTAAAAATAAAGACAAATTATTAAGGAAAAAAGCCTAGAACTGTGGCATGTTTTTTTCCTTAAATATTTTTAGGAATAAAACACAGAAAAGAATAGAACATGGTACTGTAACAAAAGGTAAATAGAGGCTTTCAATATTATTCAATATATATTGTCTTGCTGTTGCAGAACACGAAAATAAGATCTGTCTCTAGACTTCACAAATTGTCAAGCATAATTGTACTGTGTTTTTTCTAAGGTTGTGCAACTTCTTTAAGGTATTGCAAGCTCCAGGAAGAAATAGATCAGCTATAATCATATTGTTTTATACCTGCAGAAGGACATTTTTCTGTCCTAAGAATGCTGCAGATAATTCTAGATCTAAGAAGGTACTATGAAATCCTTAATGTGAAAAAAAGGATAATTTATACTTTAGTATTGAAATACAAAGAAACTTCATAGAGAAATAAGTAAATTCTATCCTTATTTTAGCTAGTCTTCAGGAACTGAATTAGAATGATTTCCACTAGCTCACCAAAACAGTTCAAAAGAGAAGCAGAGCAAGTTGTAGGGAGTACATGAGAAGGTGAACAGAGAGAAAATTAAAGGAAGGCCTAAATTCTGAAGATGTCTTACAAATCATTTTGTTCCTACTGTCTAGAGAGGCACAAATTCATCACCTCCTAGGGCAGATCAGACGTTTGAATTACTGAAAGCAATATCTGAGACTCCAAGTATATACGGGAAGAAATTTAAAAATTCAAAATTGCACCCTGTGGCAATGAGATCCAAAGTCAGAGCTCTTCTGCACAAGGTATGCCGATCTTGCCCACCCCGAATCCCAGCGTGCCTTTTTCTTTGTGTATCTCCTTAGTGCCACTCATACTTTGTGACATTTCCATACCAAAGTCTAGGCATAATCATGGTGTTTCTTACCATTTCTTTTCATTAATTATTTTTGTTTGCCTTTGCTGTAGCTTGTAACGTGGTAGTATGCCAGCCTTGCTTTTAAGTGGTCTAAAACCTTTTACAACTTAATGAAGCTAATATGATACTTACTCATTTACTTCCTTTCCAGCACTAGGTTTCCTATTATTTTTTAAATTAAATTCTCCTGATGACAGATACAAACAAATTACTGCAGTTGTTCTACACATCTGAAAAATATGGACAATTTTAGGTGTCTCTATATGATTTTATGCAACAAGGTCCAGGTTTTAACACTTGAGATTGATGACAGCTCTTTCTTCTCATCCAGGTGGATTTCAGTGCTCTTACCTGACTCAGCAAGGTACATACTTGTATCTTTCTCCAAGCTGTCACACAGAACAGCCAGATTCATGTAAAGAGCAAAAGTGACAAGGTTTCAATTGCAGTTTTTGCCGATCTCCTTCAGGTCTTAGTTACCCAGTTATAGACAGAAATTGGGTAAACCGCACTGCTGTGTGTTCTGAAATGGATGACACCAAGTGCAATTAAATAAATTTAACTTTCATTCTGCTCTCTCCTTCATGTCATTCAGCAAGACAATGACAGATTTTGGTTAGGCTTGGCTGTTTGGTTTTTTGTATTTACCATTGAGCTACGGGTTTGACAATCAAAATCAACACGTTTATAGACATATTGAAAACCATAGCCCCACAGGGAACCGGGTCCAAATATTCCATCAAGCTTATGGTGGGGAGGGAGAAGGAGACTATTGCCAGTGAGTCGCACAAGAAATAAGCGCTTCTTCGCTATTTTGATATTTAAGCCTACCAGGGCCAAATCCCGGGGGGAAATCTGACAAGACATTCGTGTACCTGCTGCCCCCAGTATTCTCAGCCGGAGCTGGGTGTGCTGGCCGGCAGGTGGTTCGGCCGACCGAGGGGCGGGCAGGGGGCCGGGCGCTCCGGTTGCCAGGTGAAGCGCAACGTCTCCGCCTCCCCGCGGTAAGCGCGCAGCCCCGCGGAGCGCACGCAGGCGGCTCGGCTCGGCTCGGCTCCGCGCGGCGCGCACCGCCCCAGCCCCGCCGACCCCCGCCATGGCGAAGGCGATCAAGAAGGGGTTTTTCTGCCCGAGCATCGTGAGGAAGAACTGTCTGCTGCTGAGCACGGTGGCTGCCGTGCTGGCGGGTGAGCGCGGGGGCACGCAGGGAGCGCGGCGCCGCCGCCCCCCGCCCGGCCTTGCCGGCACGGTTCGNCGGCCCGTGTGGCAAAGGTCGGTGATCGGCGGGCTGAGACCGCCGTGCGGAGAAGGCGCACGGACGCCGGGGGCTGTGAGCCCTCCGTGCTGCGGGTCCCCGCGGGGGGCTGCGCCCCGGCTGGCCTCTACACCTCTTCGGGGGAACGCTGCCCCTGCCTGCTGCTGGTGTGCCGATGGCAGCCCGGCCGAGGGAGCCTGCGGGGCGGTGCAGGTGGCTTTGTGGAGCTTCCGATGGCCCAAGCGAGCGGTGCGGCTGGAAGAGTTTGGCAATGCTGCTCAGCTTCTGGAGGGGTTTTCGGGGGTGAAACGTCTGGCAGTGCCACCCGGCTTTCAAAGAGGTTTCAGGGTCATCATTGTACAGCAGGATTTCTCCCCCGAACGTCAACAAGTTTCTGAAGGGGAAACGAGTTGAACGCCATCTTACTAAGGATAAGTGGGCAAAGAAAATTCATCAAGTGACTTAGATGAAGAGGCTTTTCTGTAGGGCATAATTTTGGCCCTATTTGCACACCTTACTTTCTCCTGGTTATTATTTGGAGAGCCTTGTTCACATTGTTTCTCCTATGGAGAAGTGGTGCTACAAATACTTCCTTAACTTGCTGTTTGGGTCTATTTCAGATTACTTTTCTGCTAATTTGAACTTTAGCTGGACCATGCCAATTGTGCAAATTTGTTCAGAAGAGAATTATTATTTTGGAATTCCACCCAGTTCACATAAGCTGTGATCAGAACTGTGCTTACATATATATGTGTGTTTTCCACAATGCATTCAGTATTTGAGAGATCTGTGGATTTTTCTCACATCATTCCAAAGGGAAAGATTTTAGTGAGTTTTGAACACCAAGTGATAGAGGCCTTGCTTTGAAAATCTGACTGTACAGCTGGAGGAGTGTGTTTATGGGTCTGTGTTTGCATGTGTACAATTGCTTTTTTGCATACTCCTGTCAGGTACTCTTCCAGAAGTTGGCATACTTACCTCCAATTTACAGAAGTGGTTAAGAAACATTCCCCTCTCATTATCTTCAGCGACTGTTGTTAGTATTGAAGAGTATGATATGATTCTACAGGTGCAACATTCTGAAATTAAATTTCTCTGAGAGCCACAAAGTATGATAATGCGAGAGCTGTGGGGACAATTGACCCCAATTCCCCGAATACCCAGTAGGAATTCCCAGTGAGAGGATAGGCTACCAATACCTGCTGTGTCCTTCGACTTCTCTGTCTGCTACACTGTAATTAACAGTCCATAACTCAGGGGAGCTCTATAATACCGTCAAAGAGAGTCTTCATAGTAATTCTGTGAGCCTTGGACCAAATTACCTTTTGCAAGGAACTGTGTATCTGCAGCATTTCCAGTATTTCTCAAAGGTGAAGTAAGGTACACAAGAAGAATGGTGAAACCCTTGTAAAGATGGAGTTAAATGACATATTATTGTTTTACTACAGCATGAGGAAAGTTAGTAATATTCCTAGAGTCCACAAACCCTTCATAATTAAATTTACATATTCATTCTTTTTTAATATACCCTGGAAAATTGATCTGAGGTTTGTTAATCTAGTTAGTTTGGAAGAACAATTTAGCATTTATGAGCAGAAGAGTGGCACATTTTTTTGAAAGAAGAAAATAGGCTTCTCAGAAATGTATGGGTGTAATAAATGCATCAAGCTGTGAAAATATGCTGTGAAAGCTGTCCAGCTGTCTTGCAGAGTACCTGATATTCCTATCATATAGAACTGTGATTTTTTTTGCTCATCATTATCAGAGCCATGTTCAGCATCTACTTGAAATATGCTTATATTTGCTAGTACCCTCACTAAGTTGAAAAGTTTTCCTGATTATTTGAGTGTGTCTCTGAAAAGAGTCAGAGACAGAAATCCTTCAGAATTCTGAATACTTCTTCCTTCAAGAGTAATTATTTTATGCTTTATCTGAAGCATCCAACCCTTTGCCTGTCCTTTCCATTTTCAAAAATACCACAATTTCTTTCATAGCAGTGTGTGTGGGGGGGGGATATAATTTAAAATCTGTGCACAAAGTTTCTTAGGTGTCATGTCTTTTGGATGAAAACACCTGAACTTGTATTCAAAGAAAACAAAATTTGAGACTCAAGTGGTTATTTTTCTTGCCTTAGAAGAGTGTCAACTTTTGACCACCAAGCTGATGTGGAGAGATGTGTAACCAGGACAGCAGCAGCCTCACACAAACACCCGCAAAAGGAGGTGTATTTTGCATCTTCTTGTTCTGCTGGCCTTACTGAGCCCAAAGCAACTGAGCTAACAAAAGCAGTTTAAAAGTCAACTGCCTTCAAGTGAGTCTTCAGCTCTTTATATAGAAAGTTACATTATTTCCAAATTGTACAATCAAGGCAAAATAAACCAGAAATATCCCTGAAAATTACTCACCCTGAAGCAGGTGTCCAAGGGGCAATTGCGTATGGGGAGTTTAAGTCACACTTCACAGGTTTCTCATAGAGTATTTCTTTTTTGTCGTCACTTTGTTTCCAAAAGGTCACTGTTGCAACGCAGACTAACCAGTCATGATAGTAAAAGGCTGATTATGTGTAAATACTTGCTCATTAGTCCATGTGTCATAGCCTGATAGCCTGTAATACTCAGCAGAGCAGCTTTTTTCTTACTATGGAAATTAAAGTGTAGGTGATTTGTGTACATATGGTCCAAGTCACTGAGTTGCAGTAACATACTATACTAGAGCCAAGATCGTTCTACAGTCTCAGAAATTATACACAAAGAAGTTGCATTCTTTTTATATGGGTAATTCTGAAATCTATCAGGGTTTTTTGTTGTTTTCTGATTGGTTTTTTTTTGTGTGTGTGTTTTGTTTTGCTTTTTTGTTTTTTTTTTTTTAATCACTGAATGGAGTGGCTGTCACTTCCTCAACAGATTGAGAACTTCAGATACCTCTGACCTTGTCTGTGACTTGGGATTGGGCTTTTCTCAGCAGCACACGTGTGGGTGACTGAAATTGTTCAGGTATTCATGTGGAAGTGTGAGAAATGCAATACTGAAATTGACAAAGAAGGAAGCTGATGACACAGGAGACTGTGAATGGCAGGTGTCCTTTCTTCAGCCCTTTGTTCATCAGGGGTGTGCCAGTGCAGTCTCAGTGTGAGGCAGCGAGAAACACTTTTGTGCTCTGCCATTGCCTTCCTCCATCGTTCTCCTCCTCACCAATGTACAAGGTCCTTACGCTGTACACCTCAGACAGCGCGAGAAGGGAACCTTGGTGCCGTCTCGGGAGCCAGCGGGAGCTGTCCGAGGTGGCTCGGGGAGAGCCGGGACCGGGCAGCGGGAGGACGCGCAGGAACTCGAGCTGCAGCAAGCGGTGATGTAAGGCGGAGATGGAGTAACAGAGAGGGCGGGGTTCAGGTATTGAGGCTGGAGCATGCCTGACTTTTCTACCTCTGAAGTGAATTTATTCAGTCTCCGCAGGATCAGACGCTTTTCTTGTGCAGTTCCATTGTTGAAAGATTCAGGCTGGCATCAGACCTCCTTTTCTCCCTGGATTTGAGAGTGAGATTAAAGTGTGTGTAGTTCCTGTTGTAACAGCAGCACTGCAGAAATTTTGAGTGCTTTGACTATAATGATTTGCAATGATTTGGTAAGTGCAGTAGCCACTGAATCTTCTGGTTTGTGTTTTATGATATCCCCGAGCAGTTTATATGCCTTTATTTCCTATAATATTAATGGAAGTTATTATTTTATATTGTAATATAAAACAGTAATTGCTCACTATAAGAATATTTCTTTGTTTCTAGACAAGTCATATGCATTCTCACATGCTAAGTGAAAGGCTATGCTCCCTCTATAATCAGACATGAGGGGCCTTGACAGCTGGTTTTAATAGCAGTAGTTCTGCATTACTGGATGCCCACTGGTGTATTCTTACAAGAATGAATGCCTCATAGGGTGAAGACAACAATAGAACAATCAGTAACCTATCACTCTGTTGATGGTCTTCCCTATGCAGAAGGCCACCTGAATCCAGGGAGCTCACCATATTCCAGAGTTTCTCTTGCAAATGTAGACTGCAGCTTCTAAGCTCCGAAGACTTCTAAAGTCTTTCTGACAGTAAGTTGCTTCTGTCTTTGGCAAATGCAATTTGAATTGCAAAAGCCCATTCTGGATATGAAGTAAGGTTTCACCATTTTCTGTTTCTCCCTCCTCGTATCCTTATCAAAAAGTGGCCTATTGGCTTAGTTTAGGCTGTCTTCAGTTCCATTCTTGCTTGCAAATACAGTAGTAAGGTTCCAAACGATGAAGCAGATTTATACTCTCTTGAAATACACTAGCAGATTCAGCAGGAAAAAATTTAAGGGGAATATATTAAAACAAAAAAATTAGTGCTTTGTTTCTGACAAGTATAGTTGTAAGCCAAACATTCAATTCCTTTTTTGGATTCTGAAGCATAGCATTTCATTAATTTGGAATTTATAAAGAAATGAAGACTAGATACCTTGAATCAACTGTAGGAGCATGGAAATTTAAAAGAAGACTGTTTTCTTCTTGCTGTGCCTTGGAACAGCATATATGATACTTGTGACTTTTTATGCCTCTCTAGACAGTGATGATTCCTGTATCAGTGTTTCTCTGTAACACTTACCAACAGTTTGATATAGGATGGGATCTCTTCAGAAATGTATGAAACAGCAGATTCCGATATAATGTCTGAATTTAATTATAACAATGGAAAGTAAAATGCAGAATGACAAATAATTTCATCTGAGAGTTTCACATACCACAGAGGATCAAAAATGCTCTAAGCTAGGAAGTCAGCCAGTGAAAGAATTCAAAGGTAATTGAAGTTAAGCATGAGGCCTCTTTTGGTCTTTAACTGTTCTGAATCAAAGAAAACTCATCTTTTATTTCTTCTTCTGGCATATAAAGTTTTCCTGTTTTAATATTTGTTTTAACACAGTTTCTGGGTTTCACTTCATGTGGGTGAAGTGAAACTATCACTAGAGCTGAATTTTTAAATTTTTGAAAAGGATGATCCTAATGTCAGTTTACACTCTGCGAAGTCTATCAAAGTCTACCAGTATTATTTTTACATTTGAAGCAAGAACACCAATGTCATCAAAATACTTACTCTGTCCAATTTCCCAATATTATTTAAGGGAAGATACAAAAATGTAATTGCAAAAAAAAAAAGCTTTTCTTTTATATTTTAGTAACAAAGCATAAAGACACTTTCATCTTATATACCCCATCAAAAAAGATAATGTCCAGGTTGAGACTACTCATAAACAACAGTTGCAGTGTTTGGAAATCCTTTTTTTTTTTTTTTCCCACAAATGCCCCATAGGGTTTGTGCAAGGCATTTGTACTTACAGTCCCACAACATTATCTTGTGCAGTGACAGCACATCTGTACCACATCTGAAGATCAGAGCTGTATTGGAGTTAGTTTCAAATTTTGCGGTCCTTTCATGCTTTTGGAATGGCAAACAACCTGGCCTTGCTTAATCTGAGCTAATTTTCAAGGTCCTATATCTGATTTCTCAATGCTTTGATGTCTTCATTAGTTTCAGAATAACAATGTTTCTGCATGTTACTATCTGTCTATCTTTAGTGTCCACTAAATTGCCTTCCCAGCTCCTTATCTCAGTCACAATCATTCCATTGCTCTTCCAGCAAGGGGAGAGCTACAACAGAATGTCCTGTTTACTGTCCTTTTCTCTCATCAAAGAAGCAATAACAAGAGTCAGAATCTGGCAGATATTTCCAGTTATTAGCCTTTCACCTTTCTTATACCACTCCCAACCATTTAGTTTCTTGTGTGTTTTAGGGGTGTTAAACGAAGATGCATTTTTCCTGATGTGCTGTGCTGAGCTCATATCTCTTGGGCTACCCATGTACAAAGGGGGTTATGAAGCTTTGGGATAGCAAGCAAACATTGTGGAAAGAGAACAGAAGATCAGTGGATTTTTACAAGGAAGAGTGAGAGATTCATATTTTTGTACGTGGCATTGTAATGAAGCAATGGTGCTGTAGTGTGTTAGGTCACGTAAGCAAAACATTACATGCTACAGCTGGGGGACATGAATTTCTGAAACGACTGAGAAAAGGGGTCTGAACAAAAGCAATGCTTTATAAAATGTTGAACATTTGGAGACATTATGGAAGCAGTAAGACCTATACATGTCTGGATGGCTGCATAAATAAAGAAGGCTCACATGTCATAGATGGATGAGATGAAGGAAAAGGATCATGGTTTTAGAAGTGCTATCTGAAAGGGGTCATAAGGAAGATCTGCAAAAGAAGAAAGACAAGTTACTGTTGTTAACTTATCTTTAAATTTTACTGTAAAACACATGAATATGAGATAGAAGGATACCCCCTGGGTTATCATATCTAGCCTCTGCTGCTCCAGGTTACACCGTTGTAGATTACATTCTGTTACATATCATGCTCCATCTTAAAGCTGGATAGGCTATTTGATGCTGTATATACTCCTAGGAAGCTGTATTCTCCAATCTGATGGTTTAAAGCCTTCAAATTTTCACTATAAATGTATTCATGTATTCAATAATTAAAATATTGCTCCATTGCTAGTGTTCAACCATTTTCTGTATTTCTACCTCACTCATCCCTGGTGGACAAACTAAGCTCTTTCATCTCCTTTCAAAAGATAGGCTCTTCATACTTTTAATTATTCTGTAGTTCTCCTTTGTGTGTGTTCAACACTGAATTAACTTTTCCTGAAACCTTAACGAGTTTCACACAGTATTTCCCAATGGAGCAGGTGCTTTCATCAGGATACATCCAAATTAATGAAGAAATACAGGTTGCATAGCTGCTAGGAAAGAATTGTCATTTTTCCCAGATTGTTTAATTTATGACATAACCTTGTTTATAAAATTTGTTATATTCATTTGTTATATTCAGGTTGCAAGCACTGTACTTAACAAACATAAGAAGTCAACAAGTTTGTTGAAAAACTGTGAAGGAAAAAAAATTTATCTCTGGTACAACTTAGTTTATTTTTAGAATGGTGGATTCTGTACAGATGAAGAACAGTCAGAAGATTTTTCTTCTTTCTTCAGCCGTATATTTTTTTCTTGCCTTTCTCTGAAAGAAGTTGCATCTGCACATGGAAAACATTTGGGAGATATGTACAGGTGGAATTCACCTACATTCTGTTTGGATAAAGGAGAGAAAAGCTTGAGTCCAATAGGAGATGACAAATAATTAAACTGGTTAGCCCTCTGCATGTTTGGAGGGAGTACTGGTTCAGATTCAGCAAAGCTGTGACCATGTGAAAATGGTCACAGGAAAATAGCCACTATTTCCCTTTTCCTGGCTGAGTGAACTAACTGCCCTTAGTCAGACTAAGGATGAGGTGTGCCTTGTGCAGGGCTGCACAGCAGAGGGGCTGCCTTATGTTAGTGGCAACTGCTAAAAGCTGCCCCATGTTATCAGCCCTGTTCCAGGCTCCTGCACCACAGAAAGTAGCAGGGGTTATGTGGGTTTGCTGATTGCAATAGCCTTCAGACCTACTGGAGAAGCTGATTTTTCCCCCTCTGGCCAGCACTCCACCTTGCCTTCATTCCTGAAGGTCCATCACAGGGAGTCACTGTCTACCTGAACTTTCCTCACACTGCAGTCAGATGACAGTGTGTTACTTTGTGTGAAGGAATTTACAATCACTGCACCCTCAACAGGATCATCAGAGAGCATCAGGGGATCTCACCATGGCAGAGAACAAGCACATATTCTCTTATACATTGCTAGTAAATGTTCTTCAGTAAACCAAGAGCTGATATGGGAACTTCCTTCTGGAAGATTTCTGAGATAACTTTTCTTCACAGGTCTTTGTAAGCAAGCCGGTAGTTTGGCTAATACAAGCAACTAGACAGTTGAGATTAGTTGCCATATAATTATACCCCTGAAACTCTTAATGGTTGCCTGCAGTTTTCCAAGAATCTTCTTTTTTCAGTCAGCATCAGTATGTTTATTGGAAGGTACATTGTCAAATGTAAAACATTAAAATATATAACATCGGAAAGTATTAAAAATAATGCAAAAAGAGCTGAAATAATTATTTTATTAGCATTAGTTATATATTATTCCACACCATCTCTTTTAGTGTTCTGTAGTTGGCACTGTATTTCTTTGCACTGAGAGATAGCCAGTGATAACAGAAACTCTATGGAGAGAGAAGACAAAATTTATTTATAAAATATTACTAAAGGACAGAGAATGTATCTCACTGCAAAAGTCTTTCCTGCCTGTGCTGCAATATTTGTTTATATTGAATATTTTGTATTGCATTTGAAATCAAGTCAGTGAATTTTGTTTGCTAGCCTTTTCAGTTTCCATGAATGATCTGCTGTGGAGTTAATCCAGTTAAGACCCACCAAAATGATAGAATTAGTCTGTCACGTGTGCAGTATATAATGTCAAATTATGAAGAGCTTAATCACTTAGTTAACAACATAATAGATATTGCTACAGTACAATTAAATACCAGGTTTGAACAATGTGACTTTTTTTTTCTTTCAGTGCTGTGTCAAAGCAAAATTCCAATGATTCCCACACTGTCTATCAGCATCAGCCAGGGTCGCTAACTCTGCTTCTGTGAAAAGGAGTTTCCAAATTCAAAATCTGTATTTTGTTGACCTCACATAATTATAAAAAAAAGGCTTCAGGGTTCAGCTGTCAGTTCCTGAAAAATTGTAAATGATCTCCACAATGGGTTGCTTAGGATTCTGCTAAATGGCCAGCACATTTTTACAAGTTTACAATAGCTGTAGGACAGTCTATGACACACCCCATGTGTGCTATATCTGAGCCTGGAGATTATGAGAATTTTTTGAACAGAGTGTGTGGAGATTTTTTTACTCATTTCCAAATCTGTATCATGGACTGCAGCAAGGTACTTGAAGAAAAATGTAGTAGCCCTATAATTGTTCCCATACAAAGAATTTATCTTTTTCCTTAGACAACATTTCAGAAAGAATAGCAATATGCAAAATAGCACTAGCAAATAGCAAAAATAGAATAGCAAATTGAATAACAAATTCCAGATGAAGATCAGATTGCAATAAATTACTGTTCACCAGACACCCAGATATCACAGAAATAATTTTACAGATAGACAGAAACTTTAACATAATAGTCTCCCAAGACACATTTTGCCTGATTTCTGTGGTGGACTCACTGAACATACATGCACAGTCCAGACTGATTCTGCCACCTTATTAGACACAGTCATCATCTCCTAGATCCTGTAAAGCCTCAGCTTTGGTAGATGTGATGGATCTAGTGCTACATACAGCAGAGCCAGTTGCAGGTGCTAGCTAACCCCTTGCAGCACTTTCTTCTCCCCTTTTTCTCGGTAACACAATGAAAAATGGCTCATCCTATAGAGAGAAAGCATGTATTCCCTCTAGCTTTTTAAGCTGTGATTCCCTGAAATATGGATTTCACTTAGTGTGCTTATATTCAGTGATTTTCTTCTGCTCTGTTTTTCTTCTCTTGTTCTTCTCATCTTCATCCCTCACTTCACTTCGTGTGTATTCACACCCTTTCTTTGAAGGATTTTCTGTCTGTTACCAAGCTTATAAAAAGCCTTACGTGCTACCTGAGAGAATGATGACAAGGAGTTGTGGTATGTTGTTTCATATTCAGACAGGAGAATTGTCCTGCAGCCTTCATCATGCATTGCAGTTTCAGGGACTCCGACTGCACCTTTCACTTGCTGTCTTGGTGATTGCTGGGAGAGGAAATGTAGACACCATGCTATACAGCATGTGCTATGTTATGCACCATTACATAAGGATATATTCTCCTCAAAAATACGATTGAAGAGATGTGAGTGTACAGTTTGTTCCACCATCTTTCTTCACATCTGTCCAATATTGCAGAAATCTAGAGCCTAAGCAGTATGTATCATTGAGCTGTAAGTAAGGTATTGCTCTTGTGCTCAAAATCATAACTAACTTAGCCATGTGGACAAGAAGGAAAAGCAAAGAGAAGAGATGGAAAATAAATAAAATCAGTTTATCATGCATGAGGAGAAAGGTGGAGTGGTTGAAACAGGAAAGATGAAGAGGGCAAGTAGGAAAAGTGATGTTTTGCTCTTCAAAAAGTAGAAGCAAATTATTCCATTAAAAAAAAAATAAAGAGGAATCTTAATATAAAGAAATGGCTTTGCAGACTATACTGTTTCTACAGCTGTTAAAAGTAATTGTCTATTTTAATTTCAGAAATAATGGAGTTATCAGTAGCATTCATCTAAAGAAACTGAGATTTTTATAAGACTTTGTCTCTACTTAGGACTGCTATAATCAGTGTGATGTTAAAAGCAGTGGTTACAATGTGAAATATGTTTGTGCTGGACCATACTTCTTTCTGTGTGTTATAATTCCCAGAAGAAATTTCCAAGTTGAACTTGGTTATTGAGTTGAGGATCAGAAGTTTCTAATCAGAAATTTCTAATCTTCTCTTGCTACTGTTACAAAATAAAAATTCTTCTATTTCCATGATATATTCAAGCAGCACATGCTAGATGCTAACTGCAGTTAAAAGGTAGCTGCATTTTACTGTAGTTTGGCATACTACACAAGTTAATATGAATATAAGTGCTCAGTCTGGTAAAGAAATTACATTGATAAGGAATTGAGAGCAATGGTGTAATTTCAAGTGATTGTTGGAACTCTAGTCTCAGAAATTGTCATTAGATAAATAATATCCTTAACAAAAAAATCAAACAGAACAGGTATAAGTTTATAGATGGAAAATCTTAAGGAAACCCAGCTATTAGTTTGAGAACATGTGGGAAGTTTTTATAGTGAAATCTAAAGAAGGGGAAAACAGAACCCTCAAGAATGAAAACAAGGGTGAATCCTTCTACCTGCTAGCAGTCCTGCTGAATAGACAATGATTAGAATTCCATCTGGTCAAATGTGATAGTCACCATGTAGAATGAAAGGCAGATAGAACATGTTCTGGTCATACCTGCTGAAAGTAACATGGCATTACACAACTTGCCATAAACATGCAGTTCAGTCTTGCTCCAATTTAGGCAAATGTCTACCCTAAGTCGCTTGAATTGTCTGAAGACATGGAGATTACTTGTATGGTTAGATTCAGCTATTTACTCTAGTATTTTCTGGATCAAAGCCTTAGCAACTAACTTCAATTTGTGTAATCATTTTACAAATGGAATTTTATCTTTCTTGGGCTTATCTAAAAATGCAGAGTAAATATTTTCAACCTATCTAATTCAGTCCCTAGATTAGAAATAGAGATCATTGTGTCTTATCATTCATTAATCAAGATCATTTGCATAATATTGCGAATATCTTCAAGGCTGATAAGATTCAAGATTGCTCCAAGGAATTTAAACTGTCTGTATTCACTGGCAGAGATTACACCTTGATCAGAAATCTTAATAGTTGACTAGAGCAGCTAATTTTCTTGGAAGGTTACCTGATTCATTTTCCATCTCTGTTAACAGGAAAGACTTGGTTTTTAATCTGCCTTAATTTTCATTTAGCTTGATTTTGATGATGAAGAGTTCTGACTTATTCTTTCATAGGATCCAGTTAGAAACTGGATCTCTTGATGTTCACTTCATTCAGGACTGAAGCATTATAAAATTCCTATGTGAAACAACAGTTCTAATGCTTTTTAGACACTGATGAACACATTTTCTGTAACAATAATTTTAATTTGAAAATAATGTTGGAATGGAAAATAAAGGTATTGCCTTTCAAACTGAAGAAATTTGTCTTTTGGCCTGAGTTTTTCTTTTGGTAGAATTCTTGTCCTTGATTTGTCTCAGAAGTGAGAACCATCTGATAACTCATGTAATTAAAAGATAAGAGGATGTATAAAGGTGCCTTGCACCATGGCTCAATCACTGATCGAATTTATAGTCTGGTATTTGTGGGCTGTTTGTGTTGTGAAATGAGTGTGAAATGACTAGAGTGTATTTTTGTTGATCTGTTTCCTGAAACTTATTAAATTAATTTAGTGATTACAGTCACACTCTTTCCTAATTATGTAGAGCAGAAATTACTGGAAGTGTTGCTGCTGGGTAGGCTTATTTTCTCCAATAGAAATAATCTGAAGTATTTATGTCTCCATCTCTCTTCAGTGTTTCGTAGTGTTTATATAGTATATTGATTTTTGAATGCCCATTATGGGTCTTCTAGAACTAGCAAAGGGTCTTCTAGAACTAGCAAAGGTGGGTAAAAAGTCAGTGCTGGACTGGATTGATAATCAGAGCACCTAATCAGATTTTTCCAATGACATACCTAAAAACCTCCTGCAGCTTCAAAATTATGTCTTATTACTTTGCTTATCATCCAAAAAGGAAATATCTCTTATTTGCTTTAGAAGTTCTATCATAGCTGTGAAAATGTGTTTATTGCTTGGTCTTTTTGTTCTTCTGCTATTTTTCTGTTTGTGTTACATGTCTCTACTATAAATAACATCTAATTTGTCTAACATTTTTTATGTCCCTTTTAGGTATTGCAATTGGTATGCTGGTACGGGAATATGGCAAACTGTCTAACTTGGATAAGTTCTACTTCGGATTTCCCGGGGAGCTGCTGATGAGAATGCTCAAACTCATCATTCTGCCATTAATCATATCAAGTATGATCACAGGTATGACTGAAAATGTACTGTTAGCTTATGGGATCATCATTGTGGGTTAGATTTCTTTCAAAAGGAAATAAACCCTAAAAAGTTAATGGAACTCTGTAGTTCTACCTTTAGATTGAATTATTTGTTTATATAATGAGAATGAGAAAGGATTTGGAAGAATTAGCACTATTATCTATGACATTGTATGGAGCTGTGAGCTAATAACTTTGCAAATCTATAGATTTTTATATCTCTCTCTCCCTATTTTCAGAAGTGGGTTAAGCAGTTGCAAATTGCAAGCCCAAAGCTGCATATTCTGAGGTACAGAGTTAACTGTTATAAGTAATCTCAATATGCCATTTCACAAGCAAGAGAGAGCTGATCTTACAGCCTACTGTCACACAAAGAGGACATTCCTGACCTATACTTCCTTGATCTCAGCAAACTTCCATGGGGTACCTTGCATGAGCTCTAGCATTCACTGAATCCTTCTATGAGTCCACTTGTGCTTCCACAAAACTGAGGACTCCTTTGAACCAAGTGAATGCTTGGGAGACTGTGTGGCCAGGAAGGGGTAATGGAAGGAAAAACAAAGCTTCCATCTTCTGGGAAAAGCAAGCAAGCTGGTGCCTGGAACCCTGCCCTGAATGCTAGCATTTGCTAACCCACAGGAAAAACTTTGGAAAGATTTGGCAAAAGCCCAAAGCAAAGTGACATAACTGAATGTCAAATAGCCTTTCCTTAGAAATAAGTTCTCTCAAAAAAATGGAAAGCCAAGCAAATGTCTCTTTAAGTCTTTGCTGAGGGTGCAAGGATTGTGACTATTTTCTTTCAGCTTCTTGCAGTGAATCAAGGCACATTGGTCACTGTACTGTCCCTTTTCATCTCCACAAAACCTCTGTTTTGACAACATATTCATACCCAAGTGTTTGTTGATTGATTAGATGTTAATGAAAATGCATCAGACATTTGGCTAAAAAAAAAAGGACAGTGTGTTGTGATCAGAAAATGAAAGGGGAATTTCGATTGTGTTGTGAAAGTGCATACAAGAATAGGATACAAACTTTCAAGCTCCCCAGAGTTCATAGCCAAAAATATCACTAATTTTGCAGCAGCACATCCCAAAATGAGTCTATGACAGAAAGTTCTTAAAGGAATCTGTCAAGGCCTTTAGAGCATATCTGTAATATAGGGAGAGAGGAACCCAATGTAAGAATTGAAAAGGAGAATATCAAGAGCTGCAAGATCCAGAATGGAAGGCTGCCAAAGGCAGAGTGAGAAATGATGACACAAAATAGTCAGGGGTTGTGTCCAAGTGAATGAAGGGAGGTTAAACAATTGTTGGTGTGTAAGGAGAGACCCTTAGTCTGTGACAGGATATCCAGGAAAAGCTGCCAAGATAAGACCAAGACATTTCTTTTTTTGAATAATCTTTTATTTGTGAGTGAAGTTGGGCCCATGTCTTCAGAAATAAATTAGATCATTAGAATAATCATGAAATGAATTCTTTATTAAATCTATCCCTGTCTAGCACTTGCAGGGGAAACAAGAATCATCCTGTTAAAAAATATTCTGCTTACCTAATGTATAATGTTCCAGTATGAGTAAACTGCATTTGTAACTACTAACACAAGCTTGGATTTTATACATTGCAGATTACAGTCAAATACAGAAATGACTGTATAATTGGATATGCCAAGTTCAGAATCAGCATCTCATTCTCACCATGAGATGCTCTGATTCTGACCTTGGCATATCCAATTTCCCTAGAAAGTGAGGGCATACTTTTTCTACACTTCTATATTAGGATTTTAGGCAAGGGAAAGGAAACAAGATAGATAAAATCAGAAGCTACTTCAACAGAGTTTGTAAGGCTTTGCAAATGAACAACAAATGTCTGTGCATGGTGGTTTTCACTATACACCTGTATCCGTCCTCAGGATGTTGATGAGGTATTGCCTCTTTAAAAAAAAGGTATGTTAACCCTCCAAGCATCAGAAATGCACATTTGAATTGAATAAGTAAACCTGTGAATGATTAGGAAGCATACTAGTAATTTTTCTTCGTTTAAACTGAGTCATACAGAATGATTGAGGTTGGAAGGGATCTCTTGAACCTGTCTAATCCAATGCCCATGCAGGGTGTCAAGGTTTGATACTGGCAAAACACCAGACAGCCACAAAAGTCATTCACTCACCCTCTTCTATTATAGCTGGGCTGAGGAGAGGGAAAAAAAAAATAATGAAGGGTCATGAGTTGAGGTAAGGGCTGGGAGAAAGATACACTAAGGGCAAACCAGGTTCCAATTTAAAGATATAAGATAAATTTATCATTAACAGAGTCAGAGGAGGATAAGGATAAGTAAAATAAGCCTTTAAAACACCTTTTCCCCTACTAGCCCCTCCCTCCTTCCCAACAGAGCAGGAAGATGGTGTGGGGATTTTGGTTAGTTCATCACTCAAGATATTCTGTTCACTCAGGGAGAGGAATCTTTTCTCTTCTATGCCATGGGGTCCTTCCCACAGGCAAACAGTCTTCCTAAACTGCTGTGGCATGGGTCACTCATCCACAGACAAGTGAGGATGGGCTAAGGGTGGGCTGCTCTAGTTTGGAAGCAAGGGCCCTGTCTCTCTGCCTCTGGAAGCAGGGGCCCTCTCTCTCTGTTTGGGTCTCCCATGGATCACAGCTCCCTCCAGCATCCACCCGCTCCGGTGTGAGCACTTTTCCCACAGGCTGCAAGTGGATCTCTGCATCCTCCATGGACTCCATGCATTCCAAGTTTGTTTCACCATAGTCCTCATCTTGGATCTGATGCTTGGAGCACCTCCTCCCCCTCTTTCTCTTCCCCTGACCTTGGTGTCACCGTGCTGTTTTCTCTCACATGTTCACACTTCCTCCTCTTCTCTGATTAGAAGAAAAAATGCTCCTTGTACATACCACTGTCAACAAGTTCTACCAATTCAAAGACTCCTGCAGGATCCCAGAGTGCCAGGAGGCTGCTCTGGTCCAGGTTCCATGTCAGGGAGTGGCTCATTGTGTTTCTGCTGCCAACCAGGTGATGCCACCCCCCATGCAGGGGCAGCGGCAGCCGCTGGGCACTGGCTCCATTGAACGCCTCTCTTCAGGCGGGGCACGGGGAAGGAGGAGCCACCACCTGCCCCTCTGTCCTTCTGTCCACTGCCACCATCAGCACCTCTGTCCTTCTGTTCACTGCCACCATCAGCACCTCTGTCCTTCTGCCCACAGCCACCATCAGCACCTCTGTCCTTCTGTCCACAGCCACCACCTGCACCTCTGTCTTTCTGCCTGCAGCCACCACCACCCCCTCTGTCCTTCTGTGTCCTTGGCACAGCTGGCTGGGGGTGGCCAGGCAGGCAGGGCTTACTGTGGGCCCCATCAAGATGGCGGCAGCCACAGCTCATCACCACCCCAAATAAAGAACTGCACTTGTGCTGTTCTGATTTTCTTCTTAAATACGTCATCATAGTAGCGTTACCAACCTCTCTAATCAGTCCAGAAGCATCTTCAGAGCCATCAAGGATTGGCTCTGTTGGACATGGTGGAAGTTTCTAGTAGGTGCTGACTGCCTGGACAGAAAGAGTGAAGTTAGGCAAGATTATCTCCCATGTTGTAACATGCCTGAGTTTTGCAGAGCTGGTGAGAGGGTGGGATTTACAGCAAAGAGACTAAGGAAATTTAAATTTTCAGGTGTTCTGGATGAAGAGCCAGATGGGACAGCACTTTCTAAAATTGGTAGGACAGACTCAGTCTTCTCTTGCAGAAATACTGAAGACTGAGAACTCTTTTGTGGCTCATGCTATGAAAGTAAATGTAAAAGGCTGGAATGATCAATGAAGATAGGTGAATATACTGCGTGGACACACTGTCAGATTAAAACTCACAATATTTTTCAAAGACCAGATTTGAGTGCAAGATGTAGTGCTGAGTTTCCTCACATCTCAACAGAGCACTGACATCACCATTTCTGTTCTGAAAGCCATCTCCTTAAAAAAAAAAAATTGGTATTTAATCCTGACATAAAGGAGAACATATATTTGTGTAGCTTTGGTAAATATCACTGAATCTGAATGCCAGTTCCCACTTGTCACTCTTCAAACACAATTTGGGGTTAGTTTCAAAACTCTAATCTAAGCCTCCTTCAAATCCAAATCCATGTGCTGGACTACCTAAACCAGCCTGGGCAAGATGTATCTGAGAAGTAAATCTCACAAGCATGAGTAAAAGCAATTGGGTATTTCATGACAAGAGCATCATAAAACTGGCAAAAATAAACATGTAGGTCTGTGCAGCTCTTTGCTGCCAGGTTCCTCAGACAGGAGTATTAAGTGCTAGCCACAGTTTTGGTGCCTCAGCAAAGTAGCCCAGTTACTCATTTCGAAGCTTATCTGTGTGTTGGAAATGGTCAAACCATATTAAAGTTCTAGAAAATTAACAGAAAAGAATGTCAGAATGTTCAAATCTTACAAATTCTTGACAATAAAAGAGTTATTACTTCACAAGAAAGAGGTGGAGCATGTGACATTTTTGGAGAGACAGAAGCTTAAGCCTCCAACCTTCCCTTTTCAGTTATAAACCTAACAGGCTGTTCAGATCTTTTTCAGAGGGGTGCCAGGCTCCCTTCAGAGCAAGGGCAGACAGAAGTGACTAGAGGCTGTTACTGGGTCCTTTCTCCAAAGATCTGGGAGATGGGATCTGTAGCACCCAGTCCTCTGAAGAAAGAGATCACCATTGCTACAAGAGACATCTTGCCTTTGATCACCTGTATTCAAGGTCAACTGTACCCCTCAGCTGGATAAGTGTAACAAAACATGAATTTTTTTTTTCCTCAAAGACACATGACCAGCTTTCAGTAGAATTTTTTCTTCCCTAAAACTGCTTTTTCTACTCTGAGAAAGGTTAGCACTTGGCAGTATATTGCGGAATAGTAACTTCTGCTCACACATAACAATGTGAGAAAAACCTGTGCTGGTAAAGTCTAAAAGCTACAGACATTCCACATTATATATAGTGCCTTACAGCAGGAGCACCATCTGATGAACTGTTATTTTGCTTCTGATACCTATTATTTTGCATTTTAAAAAAATTCAATAGAACAAGGATTTAATTTTTAAAAATTCAATAGAACAAATAAGCCTGATTTTGTATGGACTTGTGCCCTGTACTTCTGCAATGTATTAACTTTCTCTCCCTCTACTCTGTACCTAGCACATCCTTCAGATTCTCTCTGCATTCACTCTCTCTACTATCAAAATGACACTTCATGGTTTGAGGTTACCTAGATGATGACATCTCATGGCCATACAGCCAAAAAGGTAGTGGTTGAGGTTCACTTTTTCTCTGCTGTTAGTGGAGAAACCAGTTACAAATTTTCCTATAGTAAATTTTCAGTTTTCCACAATGCTTCTATATGCCCAGTAATTTTGAGAAATCCTTCTCTATCAATTTTTTTTGAGTCCATTCTCAAATTATCAGAGTGAAAATTATTGAAAAAGTCATCATTGAGGCTTTTCCTTCAGAAGCCAGAGCTAAAAATTTTTGTTCATCTGGTTTTTGTTGAGTATAGTATGCCATTAATGACTCTGCAACTGCAGTGAAATGGTCCCAGTAATTTTTTGTGGTATTTTGGTAAGTCCTGACATCATGGTGCTACCATTTCAGCTATTAATTTCCAGCCTTTTAAAGAGATAATCTGCTGAGGCTTGTTAACCTCCATGGCAGAGGAGAGGCAGCCCAAATGTTTGAGACTGGTCAGGAGTGCAAGTTGCATATTTGGGTGCCTGCATCCAAGAGTTCATAGTTTCTTCTTTCTGACAAGGGTCTCTCCTGATCCACTTCTTCCCAAGAATGAATGTTTCTAAATTGTTTTAGTTATCATCCTACAACTTAAATACAACTAAACTGAACATACTTTTCAGTATTGGTCTCACCTTCTACTTGATGATTTTTCAATTTGTATTTCAAATTGAAATTTGAAGGGCAGAAAACAATCAGATGAGGTACTGGCTTTGTTCCCATTGTTCTCAGCATGTTTACTTTACCTCAAGTACCTGATCTTAATTCTTCGTGTATTTCTAGAGACTACATCAGCTTCTCTGACTGCGACAGAGCTCTGTGTGTAGACAGTTGGCAACCCAGCAAACTGGCATTACAGTAAGTAGTGCTCCACCTAATAATCTTCCTACATGGAAAGGTCTAAAAAAACATGATTGAAAGATCTTATACCAGATTCCATTAACAAAATTCTGTTCAGTCTAATATCCCTGCAGTGCTTTGGCTGCAATTTTTTCTGCAGGCTTATCAGTTTAATAATCATAGAATCATAATATGGTTTGAGTTGGAAGAGGCTTTACAGTGTAAAACCCCGTCATGGACGCCTTGCTCTAGACCTGGTTGCTTAAAAATTCCATCTAGCCCGGCCTTGAACACTTCCAGGAATGGGGCAGCAACTTTTCTGGGCAACTTGTTCCAATTCCTAACCAATCTCCTAGCAAATAATTTCTTCCTAATAGATAATCTGAACCTACTCTCAGTTTAAAGCCATTTCCCCTCCTCCTGTTACCACATGCCCTTGTAAAAAGTCCCTCTTCAATGCTCTTGTAGCTTCCTTTAGGTGAATGGAAGGTACTATAAGGTCTTCCCACAGCCTTCTCCTCAGGCTGAACAACTTCAGCCTTTCTTCATGGGGGATGTGCTCCAGCCCTCTGATCATCTTTGCGATGTTCTTCTGGACCAAATCAAGCTGGTCCACACCCTTCTTATTTTGATGACCCCAGAGCTGATGCAGCCCTGCAGGTGGGGTCTCAGCAGAGCAGAGCAGAGGGGCAGAATCCCCTCCCTGGCCCTGCTGCCCACACTGCTTTGGATGCAGCCCAGGACACGTTTGGCTTCCTGGGCTGGGAGTGCCCATGGCTGGGTCATGGTGAGCTGCTTGTGCAGCAATATCCCCAAGTCCTCCTCACCCAGAAGGTTCTCAATCCATTCTTTGAGCCTGTATGTGTGAATGGGATTGCCCTGACCCAGGTGCAGGACCTTCTCTTTGGCCTTGTTGAACTTCCAGAAGTTTGCACAGGCCCACCTCTCCAGGCTTTCCAGGCCCCTCAGGGTGGCATCCCTGCCCTCCAGCACATCAGCCACACCAGACAGACTTGTGTGGTCAGCAAACTTGTGTGATCAATTTTGATCCAAATCAACTATTCTTTCAGACTTAAGTACATGTAAAGGTTTATTAACGGCACATTTCTCCTGCATTCATCCAAACAAATTAAAAAATACACTATATACCTCCTCCTGAAAACCACAAGGTTAGCTGGTGATGGCATTGCCAGAAGTGAAGAAGAAGCAGCCAAATGAGAGTGAGGAAAACTAGTAGTGGTTGAGGTCAGCTGCAGAGAGACTGCAGACACGAGCTGGTTGCTGTGGGCTGTGGATGGGGACACTCTGGTTTGTAATAGACAAAAAAGTGAAGTTGCAGAAACTTCACATTTTCAGCTCAGTTATGTGGCCTTGTTTTCTCTCCCCATTCTTAGGAAACAGCAAGAGAAGGTAATTTTTCTGTGTCCCTTCCCTGTCCTTTAGGCAGGTTTCAAAGGGATTTTCTGATCCCTACCAGCTGCAACAGACCTGGGAGTGACAAATTTCACTATGAGGATAAATGCAGCTCGTCCTGGAAAGGGCAAATTATAAGTGCAAATCCTCTCACATCTGCAAGAGAAAGGAGGTTCCTTCCTCACAGTCCTCAGGAGACCAGATAATGTGTCCTTGGGTTCACAGTCAACTTTAATTTGCATTACCCAGAGCAATCAAGTCACAAGTCAGAGCAGGACACTGGCTTCTTTGGGGTTTTGTTCATGGAGTCTCATCTCATTTTCTATCCATGTCTAATATCAGAAAACCCATTAATCTGAAAAATCTTTACTAAGATAAAGATAGACAGTATGAGGAACAAAAATATTCTTTTAGTCCTACCATTTAACTCCCAAATTCTCCTTCACTTTAAATGGTTAATTCCCAAAGCTTAAATTTGTAAATAAACAGAAAGAAACACACTGTGTTGACCAGGATTCATACCTGTAAATTCTTCTGCCTTAGGGCCACAGCTGAAATGTTTCACTTAAAACTTTACATTGCTTTAATTTTTTAGATTTCCCCTCAAGATGAATATGTTTCCATTATGTTCTAACAAGTGATGGTAGAAAAAATAAAAATAATAAACAAACTACCTCCTTGCCCAAAATACATGAACACTCTATTTGGGGACTGGAATGCTTACATAGGATTCATCAGGAAAAAACACAGCTTACTTCTATCATTTCATTCTACAGAAGTCCAGCTGAACTCATAAGATAACTGGCATCAGCACAAAGGCAGCAAGCACTTCTCATTATCTAAGTCAATGTGAATTGTTTGGGCTTGCAGTGCTGGGAATCCAGCAGTTTCCACTGCTTTTGATCCAGCTTGGCAAAAACCAACCAGCCAGCCAGCCAACCAACCCAACAACCCAATAATATTAGAGCAGATTATTCCACAATCTCTAGCCTGGCTGAGAAAGAATGACCAGTCCTAAATACTGCCTCACAGCAGACACTATCTACACATTAATCCCTTCACATTGGCTTCTCCACATGTTCTCCTTGGACAAATAATTGCTAGCAGCGATAATGAAAGAGAAAGAGAAAGAGAAAGAGAAAGAGAAAGAGAAAGAGAAAGAGAAAGAAAAAGAAAAAGAAAAAGAAAAAGAAAAAGAAAAAGAAAAAGAAAAAGAAAAAGAAAAACCAAATGCAGGCACTAACTTTTTTTTCTGTGCTGGCAATGCAACTCAGTTTTTTAAGTGTTCATGAGACGCTTGTAGTCACAGAAAAAAACTGCTATTACACAGTCTTAAATCTTCTAATGAGGCTTGATCATTCTCATTATGTGTGCATTTTCTGTTTTCTGTGAAACAGAAACAAGCAAACATCAAAAGGGCCAGTAGCACACTGCTTAGGGATTTCAGTGAAGCATTAAAAAGAAGAGCAGCAGATTATATGTTTCATTTGTCTTGAAGTGCAGACTACCAGAATCCTGGTTCTTTTTTTTTTCCCCTGTTCCTTTCTTTTAAGGTAATTTAATCTGCTTGATAATTACCTCCTCTGTGAAGTTTCCACAACTTTGATTTTAGCAACAAAGCAGCACTAAGTGGTTTGGTTGGAGAGGACTCTTTGCCAGTTGATAACTAATAGTAAACAAAAATATACAGACAACAGTTAATAAAGATTACTTGATGAGATATTTAAGAATGTTAAATATACCAGCACTATATGCAGGATGAATCTTACTTATAGTGTAATTTCAGTAATAATATAATTTTAGATCTGATGTACACTATTATGTTTTTATTAATGAAATAGTAACTTTAACTCAGAAGATTTGCTGTCACTTTTGTGGTTGTCTTTTCAGGGAGGAAAATATGTTAACAAAAGGTACTACAAAACATCACCTGGGATTTAACTTTAGGACTTCCCAAATTTTAAGAAAATTAGGAATTTTCAAGGCCCAATAATCACGGTGTTTTATTAGAAGCACATTTAACAGGAAGAACACATTTGCCATGACTAGAGAATGCCATAACATTTCTCCACAATTTTCACTAGAACTCAGCCCTTGTTACCTGGAACATTATGGTAAAGTGTATTTTCAGACACTGTAGTGCCATTACCAGAAATACTATGGTCCTTTCCAAGGAAGATACTTTCAGATGATATATTAGGAACAGAAGACTTGGCAGATGATGAACTCTGTGTGTATGCTTATGTAATCCAAAAAACACTGTAGTAGGTAGAGCACCAAAACTGGCTGTGAGACTGTGCCCCAATGAAAAATTATTCTTTATTTTCTGTTTTAATAAAATATTTTCTGTCATTAAACTTGGTTTTTTCTATGTTTTCTTCTCCTTACAACACTCTCTCAGGGTACAAAAATGAAGGATCCACGATGAAAATACTGAAAAGAAAGGACATGTAACAGTTATGCTCCTTTGAGAGATTATCTGTGCCATCTTTTAGTTTTAGCTGTGCCCTCCAGGTGAAGTGTCCACCACAGTAAGTGACAATGCAATTGGCTCTTCTCTTTTTATTTAGTTCATTACAGAAGGATGATAGTCCATCAAAATAATTCTTTGATTCTGTGATAATCATAGGATACCCAGAATTAGAAGGAACCCACAAGAATCAATAAATTCAGCTCCTGGCCCTGCACAGGACACCCCAAGACTCACACCATGTAGCTGAGAGCATTGTCAAAATGCTCCTTGAACTCTGTCAGGCTCGGTGCTGTGATCTCTTTCCTGGAGAGCCTCTACCAGTGCCAACCAACCTCTGGGTGAAGAACCTTTCTCTAATATCCAGCCTAAACCTTCTCTGACACAACTTCAGTTCATTCCCTCAGGTCCTGTCACTGGTCACCACAGAGAAGAGATCAGTGCCTGCCCCTGCTCTTCCCCTCACCAGGAAGCTGTAACTGCAGTGAGGTCTGCCCTCAGTGTCCCCCAGGCTGAACAGACCAAGTGACCTCAGCTACTCCTCAAATGGCTTCCCCTCAGGGTGAAGGAAGGCCCTTCACCATGGTTTGGGCCTCCTTTGGACACTCTATAGCCTTACACTGGGCTATTGTGGCACCCAGAGCTGCCCCCAGCACTGGAGGTGAGGCTGCCCCAGAGCAGGGCAGAGCAGGACAATTGCCTTCTGCCCAGTTGATGCTGTCCCTGATGCCCCCCAGGATGTGGGTGGCCCTCCTGGCTGCCAGGGCACTGCTGACTCATGTTCAGCTTGTCACAGACCAGGGCCCCCAGGTCCCTTTACATGGCACTGCTTTCCAGTGTTTCATTCCTCAGTCTGTCTGCACATTCAGGGCTGTCCCATACCTAGTGCAGAATCAGGCACTTGTTCCTGTTACATTTCATTCAGCTGATGATTGCCCAGCCTTTTAATTTGTCAATGTCTCTCTGAAGTGCTTCTCTGCCCACAGGGGAGTCCACAAGTCCTCCAAATTTGGTATAATTCTGTATCTCTCGTTGCACTACCCATGCACATCAAGAATAGCCAAATCCACAGGGCAGCCAGCATCTGCTCAGGACAGGGCCAAACAGTCTGACCCATTTAAGGTAATTCTAGCTGTTCCATGAGTATATTAAAAATAAAATCTCTTTAACATACTTCATAAAAAGTTTCAGAAGATTTTAGAAAAGTAAAAATTTCCTACAGAATTTACTTTTAAATAAAACCTTTTGTACATACAATCTTTCAGTAACAGCAAAACTCTTTCCTAACAAACTGGCCTGTATTCTTCATGAGTACCATGGCCACTGGAAAGATAAATAAGTAAACTACTTTTTCCCAGAAGAGTGATATCATGTGCTCTCCAGGGAAAGATTTATTTCTGCACACTTAAACATCTAGCAAGAAGAGATTTTATTGATCTTCCTACTTAATTATACCTGTGTGAGAACTATTTTGGACTCTAATTGGGCACCTGTTCTCTCTCAACTTACAAGGAAAAATGTTTCATTAAGAGTAAAACAAATCAAGTTATTAAACCACTATCCTTTTCACTTTTCACTATAGATAATAGGAGGAAAATTTGATTCAGTGTTCATCCCAGACTCCAGTCAGTTTTTATGTAATAAAATAACAAGGCTAAATTTCAGAAGTGGGTGTCTTTAAACCACCTGGAATGCTGCAAGTTGTCTAGGTGTAGAGTAGTTAGATGATCAGCTGCCACTCTTGTGCACAAGGCAACATGTTTTCCACCCTTTACCAACATTTAGTTCTCACCAATTGAATTTGTGGGTGCAGATTGTTACTGGGTTGAATAATCCCATGTGACGCTTAGAAAGGTTTGTGGGGCTGTGTCCACACAGATTTTGTGTGGATGAAGACCAGAAGCCTGCAGACAGAATTCTCCTTGTTGTAGCTGAGAGCCAACTAACTTGCAAGTGAAGGCAAAAACCTTAAAAACTAGACTTAACAGATAAATTTCGGGCATTTAACAAACATTTGTGGCCGTGTCTTGTTTTTCTATCTCAATAAGACTTAGGAAAGCAGGCAGGTGGGTTATATTTTACTTTTGACAGCATGTGCGCCCAACAAATACCCACACCTGAAGGGCCTGGAGCCACACATGCCTGTTCCCCATGGAGAAGTGACATGCCACCCTGACGCCAGGCAAAACCAGCCTGACAAGCCAAACATCTGCTGAGTTACTGCCCCTCCTTCTTGGCCCCTCCCTTGCCAGTGCACAGCTGGACAAACCCAAAGAGCTGCCCCTCTTCTCTTCCCCCCCTCCTTCAATGCCTGAAGCAAGAGCATTGTGAAAGGTGGTCCCAAACTCTCCTACTCAGGACAGCCAAGGTTCGGCCCTGGGCCAAGTAAATGAACCCAAGGGAGAACTCCCTGGCATCTTTCCTTGGCAGCAGGATCAGGCTGACAGCCCCAGCCTGTTGCCTTTGCTTCACCAGTACACGTGCTTCCAGCTCTTGGCACAGCCCGAAGTCTCATTCCAGTCCCCCTGATCAGATGCTGCTGACATGTAGCATTACCCAAGGGATGGAGGAGAGGAGCAAAGCAAGGGAAAACAATAATCACTGAAACCTGGGTGACTGCTCCTCTAGGAGGAGTTTACTTGTTATTTTCCATCTCTCCTGGCTCCTTCCCCTGAGCTGAGGCAAGCCCAGGCCTGTTGTTGAAAGGGATTTTGTCAGAATGTAACATTAGCTTACTAACACCTGTTTGCATTTTCATAGAGACTAACATAGGAAGGAAATGTTATTCTAATCAGCACACACATGTTCCTAGCTCAGGTTGCATTCTTCCTGGGGATAGGGAAGCACTCAGATATTCTTCATCTGAATTATTTACCCTACCTTTCCCATCCATTACCGCCACCATTCCTTTTAAAGCAATAATGAAAAGACTGTCCTCAGGACCCCATAACTAATATTACCATGTCTGAAGATGGCAAATATTATTATTAGTATTAAAGCTTACACAGCACCCCCTTAAAGACTGGAGTTTTATTTTCTGTGACCACATTTAACAATTCTGTAAGAGACTTACTCTGTTATGAGGATGTTGTACTCTAGACACACCTGAATAGAACATACTTTGGGAAATGGAGGCACAAAGGAGAACTTCCTCTTGTCCCTAGTCCTAAAGATAAAATAACAGATACACAATTTAGCCAGCAGTAAAATAGATCATTTCTGAACCTCTGTCCCAAAATGAAATTGTCTTGCTCCTTGAATGTTCTTTTTTCCAGCACTGTGAATCTGTAAACCTTCGAAATTATGTCTCAAAAAAATAAATCAAAGACCTCACCTATATCAGATCTTAGAGCTTTTTCCAGATTTAAGGAGGTTTGAATATGTTTGCATAAGCAAGCTAAGCTGGCTTGTTTCTGAGGGGAGATATGGCATTTAACTGAGAGGATAATAAAATCATTAACCAGTGGGGCAAAAGAAAAAAAGATAATTGATCTCTAAATTATGGATCTCTAAATATGGATCCTATTGAAAATTTCTAAATTGTTTTATCCATCGATAATGTACTAAATATCATTTATAAAACACATACATGGAGGGATGTAATAGCACAGGATTCATCTGAATTACATCTCAGTCCATGTAGTCATCTGGAAAATCACTAAAAATGCGGAGTTGTCCCACATTATCTACATTATGTTTTGAATCAGTAAAGGCTGCACAAGTTCACTGTAGAATTTGTAGCAGAGATCCACCCTGCTTCATCAATTAAACCAGTACAGCAAGTAAAAAAATTGTGGAGAATATTTATTCTTTCATTATACTGCAACATATTATTTACAGTGCTAGAAAAAGTCAGGGAGGTCATCTGATTATCCATGTGAAGTTGAAAACACTTCTAGAAAAGTAAACAAGGGCTTTTTTTTTTTGTCTCAGGGAGCAGATGGTGCAATGCAGTGTCAGATAATGTACTAGGATCAGAACAGGAGAGCCTAATGAAAATTCCAACATAGACACAAAGTAGATGATGGTCTAAAGTACAAAAAAAAACAAGAACAAAACCAGAAGTAGTTTGAAGTAACAATATTTTTATAACTGCTTAGAAAAAGTTGAACAGACATGAGTACAAAACAATTTTATTTGATTTGAAGATTAAACAAATTCAAAATCAGGGCTATGTTTGCTAGTAAATTAAGGATGAATCCTGCATTTTACTCAGTTATATTGATAACGACACAAAGTGGTCAGATTTTCTGACTCTTACAGCAAAGTATCCAGACAGATGCTGGAAAAGACCAAGATGCTGAAGTCAAGGTAAAATAATTTGCCTTTGCCAATGAACCTGTAGAGTAGTATATGATCTTATGAAAACATCAGCAATAGAATTCTGATAATTTCTGGCATTTGGGTTTCTTAATTATACCTGTAATTACAGAATTAATTTTTTTTTTACAGACAAGTTTAAAAATTTCAGGTGGCAGATGCTAGCTTAGACAGTTTCACTCAGCCCCACACATAAAGATGATGATCCACTTCACCACTCATCATTTTACTAGCATTAACCATGGTGTTCTTAATTACAGTTTTATCCAAACTCACTGATGTTCTATACCGAATCTTACAAAATGCCTTCCACACCTGGTTACTGCTGTAGAGATACTGCAGTGCCATGTTTTGATTTGCTGTGAAATCACAGCTTCTAGAACAAGGTTTTCCATTTTTAAAAAGTCAGCTTGGTGACTTTAGAGTCAAACCATGGGCCTTACAGCTCTGTAAAACCAGCCTCAATCAACACAGCCCCTTAAGTGTGCTTTGGCCTATTATTTCATGCTGAGTATGGTGCCAAGAAAGACCTTGATTTGCCACCCAACTTCAGACACTTATGGACCTTGGTGTATGTTTAGAAGACCCCTGGTAGCATGTACAAGACAAGTAAGCTCCTCCACAGTCAAGTAGCTGAGCTGAGACCTTGATCCCCTCTAGAGAAGGGCCCCCTTCCAGGGCCTTTATACATTCCTGCTTTTGTGAACCAAGGGAGTAAACAGCTAGGATAGAGTCAAGTGCCTCAAGAATGTCTCCTGGCAAGGAGACATGTAGTGCCATAATTCCTTTCCTTTTTCAGAGAACTGAAAGTTCTTAATGGACAGAGCTGTGGGCCAAGGAGAACTGAAGAGAATCAGCTCAGGGAAGAAAGCAAGAAAACAAAAAGAAGAGACCTCATCATAGTCTACTGCTTCCTCAAGAGGGGAAGCAAAGAGACAGATGCTGATCTCTGTGGTGACCAGTGACCGGGCCCAAGGAAATGGCCTGAACTTGTGTCAGGGGAGGTTTAAGCTGGATATTAGAAAAAGGCTCTTCACCAGAGGGTAGCTGAACACTGGTAGAGGCTCCCCAGGGAAGTGATCACAGCATCAGCCTGACAGAGTTCAAGAATCATTTGGACAACACTCTCAGGCACATGGTGCGATTCTTGGGGATGATGCTGTGCAGGGCCAGGAGTTGGACCCGATGATCCTTGTGGGTCTCTTCCAACTCAGAATATCCTGTGATACAATGAAATGATGCATTTTCATACTGTTGTAATCCTTGGCAGAGATAGAGAAAACAGAAGGACATCTGTTACACACTTACCTTGGCTACTCATTTAGTTCCTACTGTAATCACTTTAGAAATGCACTACCAGACGGGGAGATGCAGGAAAAACACCCTCCTCTGCAGACCTTTGGGGTCAGAGAGATAAGAGTGGGAGACAGAGGCACAACTGGCTGGTGGTGGTGAGCCTGAGGATATGGGCTGATGTTGAAGCAGGGGAATGCACTCTAAGTTGCTGGAAATCTTTTTGATGTGTGCCCAAGAGCGTTCTCTTGGCAGTACCATTTGTGGATATGTAGGAGCTACGCCTGTCATATTGGCTCCTGGTGAACCACAGGCTCCTTCAGAGACATAAGATTCATCTTTTTGCAAGCCCATCCCCTGCAGAAGCACAGTCTCAAGGGACGTGACACACTGCTTTTATCCATCCTTTTGAGGATGAGAAATTTGCTTCATGTGGTAATATTGTAAAACACACACACACACACAAAAAAAAAATCCCAAAGAAGTAATTACTTTAATAAGCTACCAGAAATGGTTTTAATGTCTCATAGATAGATGAAGATATTTGCCAGCCTTTGTAACTGCCAGGGAATGACACAGAATCACTGTTGGAATTTGCTCAGTATACATTCACAATTTCTTGTCCTTTCACGGTTCTTGCTCAGATGGGCCAAAGAGTGATTTCAGGGACTTCTGCAAACATGTGTCTTCCAGGAATCTGCACTTGTAATGTATTCCTCTCAGTGGCTTCAAAAATAGCATTTTGATATTGGAGTTGACAAAAAATTAGGAAGAATCCATAGAAATTAGCAACAAATTGTAATACTGACCAGCCTCTTTAACTGTTGGCAATAATATTAATACGTAATAGTGTATTTCCACCTAAAGCAAAAAGAATTCTGAATAAGGCAAATGCAGCTCTGGGCACACAGCAAACACTGGCTGGCTGTGCTTACAGAGGCTGTTAAATAGTAGCTCCTGAATTTTTAAGATACAGATCTCAGTTTTACTCTAAAGATCTGGCTGAGCTCAAATGCAAAACATAGTTTGATGCTCCTTTGGAAGACTGAATAGCAATAATCCACCATGGCATTTACACAGGGCTCCTCTCTTTGCTGTTTCACAGACCTTATTTAATCAATTCTTGTGTCTCTCCAGGGAATTAAAATATGCCTTTCAGGAATGAGGAAACTGAGGAAGATGAGCTAAACACCTTTGCATGGCTCACAGAGTTTTGGTCACATCAGAAGTTGTTGCATTCAGGAAGCTACACCAACCCCATCTGCACCCACACCACAAGCCCACACCTTCCCCTTTTGGTGTCACTTACTGCAATACAAGTGCTTCCCTCTCTAATGTGCTTGTCAGGACCTGGGGCAGAAGCATCATATTCTCAAGTATGCCAGTGGATGTGGTCATTCCACTGTCAATTTATAATATGTACAAAAGCTTTTTCTAAGAGTGTTGGTAAGATATATGGGCATAGTAAAGGCCTAATAAAGACTAAGCCACACTAATAAAATGCAAAGGTTGTCATTTGGAATGGAAAATGATATGATTTAAAGGCAGTGGCCAAATATTGGATCATGTTATATATTATTAATATATCAGAAGAAGCACGGCACAGAACATCTGGTGTAAAAGTTAAAGCTCTTATCAAAGTCCAGCAGACAGGGACTTGAGGATTTCTGTGCTGGATAAACCCCAATGCCTGTGTGAGAACCCCCTCTGCTGTATTGGTGGCATCACATACAGTCTGCCTGTGCTGACTTGGCTCAGGGGTGACTTTGTGGGGAAGGTCCTGTCACCTGTGGCTGTCACCCTACTTTCAGGTCCATTTGCTCAGGTGTCCTTAGTTAGTCTGGCAAGGTACAAAGAGGCTCTGCAAACAGGATATGTACAACTTCACAAGTATATCTCAAGTGCTTCCTGCCTGGCACACACAAAGCATGGCTATGACTTTATGAGCTACAGTCCACCTCTTGTAAGGAACAAGAAGCCCTTGTCATCCATTGGGTACTATCTAGGGGAGTGTACCACTTCTAGAGCAAACCCTTGATGTTAAAACCCAATGTCTTTTCCACCAGCTCCATCAATACCAAGGATACCAAATAACCTGGCAACCAGCTCCAACTTTCTTTTCAATAGGAGCTTATTCACAGAATCACAGAATGACTAGGTTGGAAGAGACCTTCAAGATCATCGAGTCCAACCCATGCCCTAACACCTCAACTAAACCATGGCACTGAGTGCCACATCCAGACTTTTTTTAAACACATCCAGGGATGGTGACTCCACCACCTCCCCAGGCAGGCCATTCCAGTACTTTATCACTCTTTCTGTAAAAAAACCTTTTCCTAATATCCAGCCTCTATTCCCCCTGGCTCAGCTTGAGACTGTGTCCTCTCATTCTGTCAGTGCTCTCTGAAGAAAGAGACCAACCCCCAGCAGACCACAGCCACCTTTCAGGGAGTTGTAGAGAGTGATAAGGTCACCCCTTGTCTCCTTTTCTCCAGGCTAAACAACCCCAGCTCCCTCAGTTGTTCCTCACAGGGTTTGTGTTCCCAGCCCCTCACCAGCCTCGGTGCCTCCTCTGGACGCGCTCAAGCGTCTCAAGGCCCTTCCTAAACTGAGGGCCCAGAACTGGACACAGCACTCGAGGTGTGGCCTCACCAGTGCCAAGGACAGGGGAAGAATGACCTCCCTGCTCCTGCTGGCCACACCATTCCTGATCCAGGCCAGGATGCCATTGGCTTTCTTGGCCACCAGGGCACACCCAGGCTCATGTTCAGCTGCTGTCACCAGCACCCCCAGGTCCCTTTCCTCCTGGGCATTGTCCAGCCACACCATCCCCAGCCTATAACATTGCAGGGGGTTGTTGTGGCCAAAATGCAGGACTTGGTACTTGGACTTATTAAACTTCATCCTATTGGACTCTGCCCATCCATCCAACCATTCCAGATCTCTGTGCAGAGCCCTCCTACCTTCCAACAGATGGAAGCAACACATGCTCCCAGCTTAGTGTCATCTGCAAATTTACCAATGAAAGCCTCAATCCCCTCATCCACGACATCAGTAAAAATATTGAACAGAAGTGTCTCCTGTTGGGGTTCATGTTATTACCCCCTGGTTCTATTGTTATAGTTTGTTCCAGTTCCCCTATGTTGGTTCGTCCTAGTCTGCCATTCAAGTTAACCCCTCCCTGGGACAACCTCTTAGGTGGTGCCTCAGCCTCTTAACCCCTCCTTAGAACTCCCTGTCAATCACTCTAGGCCACCCCTTTCCTTCTGGAAAGTTCCAGGCTGGGCGTAAAGTGATTGGTTGTGGGGTTCATGTTCCTCCCCTTATGTTTCCCAGTTGGAAGGTTATATTGTCAATCTTGTTAAGCACCACGCCCTAGTTAATCCTCATTGGATGTTCCAAGTTCTCCTCCCCTTTCCCCTCCCCAGTTTATAAACCAATGCACAAGCCAGTTCAGGGCTCTTCTGGGCTGGTTCTTGTTGGGTATGGTTGGTCCTTGCTGAGTTCCAATAAAGCCTACAATTAACCCCCCAGGAGAGACAGCCCCTTTTTACTCCGGCGACTGTGGTATTGCTTTCATTGCTCCTCGGAAAGGGCTGAATCCAATCTGTGGAAGACAACTCCGCTGTGGTGCCTTCCCACAGTCGGGCCTGCCCGAAGGGGACCTTTGGGCAGAGAGGGAGACCACTGCAGTCTCCAGCACAGACCCCTGAGGGGCACCACTGGTGACTGGCTGCCAGCTGGATGCAGCACCATTCACCACCACTCTCTGGGCCCAGCCATGCAGCCAGTTCTTAACCCAGCACAGAGTGCTCCTGTCCAAGCCATGGGCTGCCAGCTTTTCCAGGAGTATGCTGGAGTCCTCATGTAGAAATCTTTCCTCTTATGTACTTGGGATACCTTGATTCCCTTCCTATAATTTAACCCTTGTTAACCTTATTGCTTATTTTCTACAGACATTTACACAGCTTTTTGTCAGGCCAGCAGCTTCACCCTTAGCTGGTGAAGGTTAGGCAGCCAGTGGGAGCACAGCTGAGCCTTGAGTCCCCTGAGCATCAGCAGCCAAGCCCTGGAGGTGGGTGAGGGTAACTCTGAAAAAGGTGCAGTGCCCTCTGCAGCACCATCTCACCCATCTATTTTATACCTTCTTGGAAGATGTTTAGCCTCACACTTTAGACACTCTTAAACACTTTAGGTTAGACTATGTACAAATTGACTCCACAGCATCAAAACTGAGGCCTGAGGCTATTAGAAGGGTAAAGAGCAGAAAATTTAATAGAAACTTAAAGCACCTGAACAACTGAACAATTTATTCCTTTACAGGCCATAGTCCTCTGCAGAATCAGTGGAAGAAATAAAAAGGGGATTTGTGTCTTAAGAACATAGGGCATTCCTTAGCATATGTATCCATACTTACCAATGCCTCCCCTGTGCAATAGTGCTAATTGCAATGTGACTGTTCATGTGAGCAGGCCGTGGCTTATGTGACAGCAACCTTTGGTGTTTCACTCATCACAGTCTGTTTCCTGAGGCATTGACATTTAATCCATTATCTTGAATCATAACATCTTCTGATCAGCATAAAAAGCTCTTTATGCAGAAACATTTCCATTTCCATCTACATGCTTCCTCCAGCCCTTGGAGAGCGGGGATGTGCTGGTGACTATGATAATGGTCTCCAGCTGGGGTTTGTAAGGTATACATTCCCCAAGGAATGGAGTGCCTTGCATCTGATCTTTCAGCCCTAAAACTGTTTAAGCTTTGCAAATAAGGGAACACTTAAAAGCTGTAGTTTGACAATAATGGAAGAAATTTACCAAAAGATCAAATAGCAAACACATTGTTAAGATGACATTTAATGATAAAAAATTTCCTTGGGTTCTGCTCTGCTGCCACTTGCCTGTGATTCTGACTAATCAGTACCTCTAATGTCCTTAAAGGCTGTCATGTCCTGGAGAGTTTTAGATCTGTGTCTTTTCTGCTTTTATAGCTAATGATGACTACAGGAGCCACATCTGACAATTATTTTATTCAATCCTTTTTCCCCCAGTGTATACAGAAACACCTTCTCCTCATCCCTCCCTATTTTGTAGTTTAACAGACCCTTACCTTTAATGACCAACTTTAGGGGTGCTATACGCTAAGGAACTTGGGACATATTTTATCTTCTTTCCATTAAGGTCTTTTAGTTAATGTTTCCATTGAATAGTCAAACTAGAGCACTGATGTCTCCAAGACTAAACAGTATTTTCAATTTATCAAGTCATTTAAGGCACAGTGTTAAAGCTTTACAAGTCATATATTCAAGAAGTTATTAACCAGGTAATAAGCATATGTTTTGCTATCCTGAAAATCAGTTCACTAACAGCACCACAGAGAGAGTAATCACAATCTCTCAGTATCACAGAAAGTGTTACCATGAGCTCTTGGTCTAAATGAATGATAGAACTAGAAAATGTATTCACTTGTTTGGTTAGTGCTTCATTACCCCACTGCACCTTCATATCCCCAAAGAAGCATAGTAACACTAATACTGCCCAATATTAAATAATGTAAATGCTGCACTACCAGTTTTCATCAATTTCAACTAAAGTGCAACTGCCTGCATGACCTGACATGTTTCCCAAAGCAGTATTTCAGCAGCCATTACAGAAGCTGGTGCATCCCCTGGAGTTCCAATTTAATGCCTTTAAACCACAGGCTTAGCCGTTCAAGTTTTATAGTTTAAAATTTATTCTAAAACTTATTTTATAGTTGAAAATTTATTTTATTTTAAACTCTCCAGAATGCCCTCCAGCCAGTTAATAAATGACAGAATAGACTTTTTCCAGCCAAATTGAACCAGAGAGGTTATAGAGCAGCACAACCACACCACACAGGTTGAGCAACCAAACAACTCTGAGAGACACAGTACAGGAATCCTTAGTCATTTTACATCCATGAAAAATTCTCACTAGGCTCATTAAAATTTTTTGCCTACATTATGTTGGGTGTGTACAAAGTTTATGGGTTTGTGTGAGAGAGGAAGCAAACCAAACTGAGCTAAACAATCAGGAAGGGGTTTAGCTATTGCAGCGTGGCAAGCAACTGCAGCCCTTCAACAGACAGGGAGTACAGTGGGTGAGTGCTCAGTATTGATACCTACACTCCAACTCTTGTGTGACACTCCTTTGTCTCACATCATCATAAAGTGCTTTGCCAAAGTAAGCATAATTGTTTCCACTTCTAGCAGAGTAGTTGCAAAGAAAGATGACACTGCCTCTGGTAAAGGGGAGTAACACCCTGGCATATATGCCTACCTCTCTCAATAAGCTGTTGTGCCATCAACCGAGAACTGTTAAAAAGTTTTTTGTTTTCCTGTCTAACCTGCTTCCTTCCCAAAGAACAAGCCCCATTTCAGAAACAGGCATTTCACGAAAACTCTTCTGAGGTGCTTTCATGCCAGTGTAAGGCTCTGACCCCTACAGGGGCTGGACCCTGTATTAAAATGTTTACGTGGGTCTGAGCTTAAGGAGCTGTTCAAGCAAAAATACTTGCAGGTCTGCAGATACAATATCCAGATCCAGCTAGCAAAGGATTGGGGGGCAGCAGCAAAATGAAGGACATAGTATATTTTTGCAACCTCTGGAAGGTGAAGATAAAATCTTGATGCTGGATGCAAAGACTGGGTGAGAAAATAAGGCAGGGAAGTACTATGGCAAGGAGATGGCTTCATGGAGCTGTTTTGAACAAACCATAGGGAATTAAACATTTATAATATTCCATTTATATCCTTTTATAACTACAACTTAGACAAATGATGAAAGAGATAATGTATAAGAGCTTCAGTGTATGAGTTCCTCTTCTGTTAAGCTTTTTGACTTTAAAATAGCTGTCTGCATGTTTGAAAAATTCCAAGTTACAGTACAGTAGAATTCCATTTTTATTAAAAATGAGGACTTTGTCACCTCCTGCCGCTTCATCGATCTGTTCTGTGTTATGACAGCCCAGCTCTTCCATAGGTCCTTAACTCCTATGAAGAGCTGCCTCTGACAGATGATCAGGGTGAAGATCTGTCAGAGATCTGGAAGCACAGGAGCTCATAACAGTTGTGGATGACACAAGCTGACAAGGTGGCAAATAACCATGAGGAGTCTTTGGCATAGTGGCGAATATATATAAAATATATAAATTCATAATACATACAAATAATATGAGGCTTGTGTATACACAGAAAAATACATATGCATATTTGCTTAGGCAACCTGATTGTTTGGAGAATTTGAACTATTTATGCAAAATAGGCTTCTATGTGACTATTTAGTACATGGCCATGGTCATAAAAGGAAGTCCTGAAAGTCATGCCTATAAATGCATGGGCTGCAGTGTGGGTGGCAGTGTGGTAAGTAGGAGTCTCAGCTCAACAGGAATGATTGTGTTTATTTAGAGATAAATCAGATTATTACAGTCCTTGAATGGATAAAAAAGAAAAGTGGGGAACAGCTGAAAGTATGAATTTCCCTCTGACCATAATGTCAATGAGCTGGATACTGGACATCTGGACAGTTTTGAAGGTCACACACTCAACACTCAGGCATGCACACAAACTATAGACATGGAAAGGGTACAGAAAAGAGCCATAAATGATCTGATGGGGTGAAAGAAGTATCTTACAGGAAGAATTAAAGATCTCTTCTTAACGTCTTTAATGGTTTTAAGTTACAGAGAAACAGAAAATCTGAGGAAAATTTTAATTGTAGTCTACTAATACCTCCATGGAAATAAAACACTGGGCTTTCAAAAACCTTTTATTCAGCAGAAAAAGACACAGGAGGAATTAGTGTCTAGTTAACGGATAAAGCCAGAAATCTTAAAATTATAAGGATGACTGATTTTTTGTTGATTTTTAGCTGCTGGACAAAACTATCAAAGCCTTTTGCATTTGTTAACCCTCTTTTGGGTTTTTCAATCTATCAAGAGTTTTTCCCCCTTTTGCCCTTCCAGTCATCTTCCCTCGTGCCCTGGAGAGAACTGAGCAAGAAACTGGGTGGGGGCTTGGCTGCTGGAATAAACCCACCTAACACTGCCACAGAAGGTGACAGAATATTATTGCAAGGGACTGCTTTGGCACAAATATGTTGGCACCTGAGTCCTTGGAAAGACACTCATAGAATCATTTAGAGGGAAGAGATCTCAGACCAAAGTCAGTTGTTAACCTAGCGTGGCTAAGTCCATCTCTCAACCATGTCCCTGAGTGCCATACCTTTTAAATACCTCTATGGATAGTGACTTAAGTCTGGGCAGCCTGTTCCAATGCTTGACGAAAATCATGTCATAAGGAGGTGCTAAAACCATCATTGCAACTCAGCCTGAGTCTGGACTCCCGCCCCAGGTCAGATCCACCTCAAAGCTGATAAGCAGACTGGGAAATTCCTGTCATCTTCTGTCTCTAAGGTAAGGTAAAGGTAAAAACACCTTGCAAGACCTTGCAAGCCTCAACAGTATTCTTACAGCCCACTTGGAACAACCAATTAATAGGGGTGGCTAATCCTGATTCTGTCAGAAAGGTGGATATAACTGTTAAGAAGTTTGGACATACTCTCTTCAAGTTATGCAGTGAATAGATGCACTTAAAAAAAAAAATTCCTGCTAGTTAAGCCTAAGCAAGTCAACTTCCTGAAGGGCAGTTGACACCCACCATGATGGGGCCATGCTCATTTCTCTCCAGCCAAGTCCAACTTTGGACACTCAATGGTAAAAAACAAGAGGAAAACAGACTCTTTCCATTGGTGCCCAGTGACAAGAGAAGGGACAATGAATACAAACTGAGGTTCCCTCTGAACATCCTGAACATCAGGAAACATATTTTTAATATGAGGTTCACCCAGCAATGGCACAGGGCTGTCCAGGCATCTTGTGCAGTCTTCCTCCTTGGAGATGTTTGAAAGCCCCTTGTCCAAGGTCCTGGCTGTAGATGGCTCTGCTTGAGCAGAGGGTTTGGACCAGGTAACCTCCACAGGTTTACCAACAGCAGTCATTCTGTAATTTTCAAGAGCAATCAGTGCCCAGAGGGGCTTATGAATGTCACAGTTAGGTCTACAGCTGCTGATTCTCCACCTCCTATCTGGGATACCCTTAGTGATGGCAGCCAAAACTATGGCCTGGAAATGTAGAGAAACTATATATGGTCAATTTACCTGGGCTTCACTTTATTGGCAACTAAAGAGCCAAAACAGAATTGATCATACCCTGCTTTTTTGGGGGTACTTCACTTTTAACCCTACTGCAGGTCTCCCATGTGCAGGACAAACTCCATGAAAGCTACAGAATGACAGCCTACCAGTGCTTGCTAGCAATTGCCTAGCAATACAATTTGACAGGATGTAAGCACAAAATATTGGAAGCAGAGTAACACTAGGGAGTAATGCTGCATCTCAGCATATGCTCCCAGGCACTGTCCTCCCAAATAGGCAGTTGTAAAAATTGTGGGGTTTTGGGATGAAATCTTTAGAGATGCTTATTAAACAGAACAGATTAAAGCAGGTATTGTTCTTAGTCCAACTTTTATTATGTTTACATAATGCTAAGTCAGATGTGCTTGTTAATCACTTTCAATAGCATTAACTTTTTTAACATTGTACTTGTGTTGATATACAAAATAAAATAATTTATTGAAATAAAAGGTCAGCTGAAAAATCATTGTCTATTCCAAGCCTTCTCTGTTTGAGTTGCAGGGTTATTCTCTTTACTGTAGGGATAATAAGGATTATATTTCACTGAAGGCTCCAGAATATTATCCATCTCATTCTTTTGTACCCCAGGAGAGGGTATTTCAGGTTTTGTGGATCCCTAAGGTAGAAAAAGGGAATCATATTTCCAAGCCCAAATGCTCCGCGTGTGCAAGCATGTTCTAAATGAAACAGAACAAAGGCAGGCCAGACTGATACTACCCCACATGTCACTGGGGTGATATCTTGCTGATTTTTTCCTAAAGCAAATCCCCAAACCCAAAAATACAGAAGCAAATCAGATCTGTGTATTTGGGATTTCCTTTAAAACTTAAATTTTTGAGGTACATGCTGCCTTTGTTTGCACTGTCACTTCTGATCTGCCTCACATCTCCATGAGCTTTCTGCTCCTGAAATGGGGCTAGATCATTCCAGAAACCACATGTAGGTTGAATATTTGGTGAATGGTGGAATGACCAAATCTTCAGGAGCACCTGATTTTTCCCTGATAAGATGGGCAGGATTCAGGAGCCCTAAGATTGGAATGTTGTGTTGAGATACAGCTGTGTATGTCAAAAAGTTTTTAAGGGGCTAGACAGCCCCATGTTTTTTTCTGTACCCCAGCTTTGAAATTTGTACCCCAGTTTTGAGATTTGTACCCCAATTTTAAAGCCTGTACCCCAGTTCTAAGAACCCCTGCAGTAGGGAGGGATTTGTCTCCTCCCTAGAGCCCTGAAAAGGGGGGAGGGGGGTTCCCTTCCCTGCTGCTGAGGGGACCACTGGTTGAGCTGTCTGCCTCCCCCCTGCCCCGGTGTGCTGGCCCCTGCCCCAGCACCACGAGGGCTGGGTCCCAGCTTTTCCCTCCGACATGGTGCGGGGCCGAGCTGCGCCGGTCCGCAGTGCCGGCTCCAGCCGCCTCCCCCCTGCCCCGGCATGGCACGGGCCGGCTCCGCCAGCTCNGCCCCAACCCCTGCCCCAGCGCCGCGGGAGCTGAGTCCCGGCTTTTCCCTCCAACGTGGCGTGGGCCGGCCCCGCTGGCTCCTGCCCCAGCATGGTGAAGGCCGGGTCCCGGGTCCGGGTCCCCCCCTCTTCCCGCTTGCCCCACCGGTCCGCTGAACTGCTCCGTCCACCCCCCCGGTGTCTGCAGCCGCCCCTGTGGCCGCCATGGAGCTTCAGTGTCGCCGCCTCGATGTCCCCATGTGGTCCTGCTGCTCC
>VWYE01028341.1:225454-314237 GCA_013398995.1 Alaudala cheleensis
AGGGAAGGGAAGGGAAGGGAAGGGAAGGGAAGGGAAGGGGAAGTCTATGCCAAACACTTTACTGCTACTGAAGGAATAATATTCTGGTTTTATTCATAAGTACTTCACCATGGTGTTCTGAGAAAATAGACAGAAAGTGTCAGGGTGACTTCAGATAAGCTCCAGGGTAAAGAAGCTTGCTGCCCTCTCCAGTACTTTGAAGAAAGTGTGTCCTTGAAAACTGCAACGTATGCAATCACATTTCATTATCTGCACAGGCATTCTGATGCAACTGATTTCAGGAGAATAAGGTTAACTTCTGAGTTCCATCAGAGAGTTCCACTCAGTGTCCATGGCCAATTACCCTGCAAGTCTTGAAGACTTCTTTCTCACTCTCTTTAGTGGGGAAAAAAGAAAATCCTAAACTTGACTTCCAGTATTTTCTAAAAATTGATTCATGGCTTTTAGTTGCTTTGTAACCATGCCAAAGGTATCAGTCCGGCTTGGATCCAGGTTCAAAAGCTGATGTGAACTCTGTTCCTGCAGATGGTAGTCCATATTTATTCAACAAACTGCAAAATAAACCAAGCAAAACTTATAAGCTTCCCATTGTTTGAAACATCAAGTCAAAAGCTTTAAATCACAGAGTTTTGATGGGGCATTCTAGCCTATTTTATGTGAACTTCATGGAAGTATCAAAGAAATTTTTTTAGCCCTGTCAGTTCTTCCAGTTTGCTTGGTACTGAAGAAAAGGAAAATGAACATAAACCTTATGGAGCTTCAGAAAATGCCAAATTCACATATGGGGTGTGTGTTTGGGCTTTTTATTTTTCTCTTGAAATTAGCATACTTCTTTCTGGCAGGGATGTCATGAATGGGTCTGTTTCATATAAACAACAGGAAAATGGGAATTCAGAAAGGAGGATGTTTGTGAATATGAAAGCATGTATTTTCTCATGCAAATTTCCTTACTAAACAATTAATCTTCCAATTACCAGAACTGATTGCACCCGGAAGATTGTTCAAAAAAGTTTCTGTTCCAACACCTGCTATTCTGGTCCTGGTTTTTGTAGTCACTGCAAACACAGAACACTGATCCTGAGATCCTCCCAGGAACAACAACAAGCTGTTGCAGAAACAGCTCAACTCGCAAACCCACCAAATGTGTCCGCGGCACAGCTCCTCGCCGCCGGATGATGCGGAGCGTGTTTGCCGAGCATCATCCCTCAGGAGCAGCTGCGGGCGGCAGGGTGACGCGGGGGCGGAGCGGGCGCTCCCCGGCGCGCTCCCCGGCNCCCATCCATGGTGCCGGCCGACCGCACGGGTCTCTGAGGCCAGCTCTGCTGCTCTCATCTGGGGTAAGGAGCCTGGGCATCGGCCTGTTCTTCTCACCGAGTCCACTAGGACAGCTACAAGGGCTGCATGTAGAACACCTCTTTTTGAGTCAGTTTTAACGTTTTCCAGTTAACTTGTGCCAGCACATTCAAGCCCACTGGAAACAGATTTGCTTCTTCTAACCCTGAAAGTCTCTGAGAAAAAGTCCATGGATTCCCGCCAAAGCTTGCAGATCGTGAGTGGAAATTCACCGAGACAGAAAGAGCAAAGGGACGTCCTGTGAACAAGGATCCTCTTCTACAAAGGAATTACCCTGTCATCCCCACATTCAATTAGCAAAGGAGATTGAGGCGCTCATTCATCTCTGGAGGTGTAAAGCAGGCCTCATTCTTCCAATGTCACTGCAAGCTTGGTGTTAGATCAAAACTGAACTCCACACAGTCTATCTTGCACGACAGTCATAAAAGCATTTTAAAAAAAATATTGGTCACCTCAGGTAAAAAATAACTGGCTTCACTTTGGGAGTGCAATCATTGCTGAATGACAAGAAAAACAAAAAGGGTCAGAGTTTGCTGCATTTGTAATGGCTTTTCTGTTGTGTAAAGCCATTAGTTTAACTCTGGCAGTGTGGCATAAAGAAAAATGCTTGAAAGACCACTAAAATGCTTTTAGTGGGGCACATGTGTTATCCTCTTTGTCACAGTTAGATAGATCCTCAGTTCCCATGCAGCTGAAGTCAATGTAAATTACTTTAATCTCAGAACTGGAAAATAAAGCTCCCAAGTATTACACATTTGCACTATTATCTACCAGGATTTGATGGTTTTCTCTACATTAAGTGTCCATCAAATCTGTTCATCTTGCTAACGACGAGTAGTCTTCTTAACACAACAGATCTGATTTTGGAAGAAAACATTATTCATTACATATATCCTATTGTACATTGTAGTGATTTCTGTCCATCTTTACTGTAAAACTGTTAACAAAGTAATCTTAAACTCCATTTATGTTCCTCCCTGCTGAGATAACCCCTTAATGACCATAGAGAGTTCAGTTCAGATTAGATTTGATTCTTCAAAGCCAAATGGAGAATTTTTAACAGGAAGGTCACAGCCCAACCCTACTGGTGTAAGAGGTGGCAGGAGCACTGCACCACAGTGGCCTCAAAGCTGCTTGGCTCAGGCTTCCAGCCTCTAGACCTGGCCTGTATTTCATTGTTGCTTCTGGCACCATGGTCTAACCTACAGTGAACACATGCCCTCAGTTGCCTGAGGGTTTTGGTTACCTTATTTTCTAAGCACCTCAAAAGCTTTCAAACCTATTTCAAGGAGGGTACCTTGTTCCACCTTGTGCCCCGGTTGCTTTCTCTCAGTTTTGTGGAGATGAAGACCAGGAGATACATGTGAAAATTCACACTTAGCCTGGCACAGCGCCTTGGACAGATCCAGCTAGCTCCTGCCCTGCACACTGAGAAACCAGCAGATGTTCACAGATCCTGCACAAGGGTTCTGTGTATGACACATTTCCCACAATGCTGAGATAAAATGTCTCAGCTGTGCCCAGACTTTCTGCACGAGTAAGGACTAGGCTTGCCTTTGATGGAGTTTTATATGTACATACTGTACATTTTTTGTGAGTAGAAATATATTTCGGGGTTTTGCTTTAATGGCAGATTGTGAGTATTTGTGCATATTGTAGAGTGTGCTTTCAAGGCATTTCCGTTTTAAATAATTCTCTATGCAGTTGAGCCCAAAAGCATGAAATAGAATTAACACCAATATTAACTGCAGGATTTATTTCATTAGGGCTGGCCTTTGAATGCTAATGTTACCTGACCTGTAAGCAGCTGTTACAAGTAAATGTAAATCAAAACCAGGAAACTGAATTGTTTTATAAAATAATGCCAAACTTTTTCTTCTTTCGGCATATAAAACATTTTTCCCTTCCTTTGAATAGTTGTATTACTATTACACAGTATGTAGTTATCGCTACACTTCTTCTGTCATTCTTTTCTTTTCCTCTTGAAGGTTCTGCTTTATTAGTGAGACAGTCTTATTCCTGCAACTAAATATATATGTGTATTGATGGCAATGACACAGTAGAGAGGCTGTGCTGCAATAGATGAGGCCTGTTACATCCATTCTGATTTATCTGGCTCCTTTGCTAGTTTGCCAGCCTGAAATCTTTGGCACAATTTCAGACCATGTCTCTGGCTGCACTAGGCCTTTTTTTTTTTTTTTAATATACTTTGGTGTCTGTCTGTGTCACTGTAGTTTAAGGCTTTGCTCTGTTTTCATTACAGATGATGTGGCTCAAAGTTAAAGTGCCACAATGTACATTCTGTATCTTAAATCCCACATTTCTTTTCCTTTTTTTCCTTCCAGCTATGAAAAAGGAAGCAAAGTAACATGAGGAGGGCAGGTATTTTGCACTGTTTTCTTGAGCTGCACACACACCTACCACACATTCCCATAGAGCCTGGAGCTGCTTCGGAACACCAGCATGTGAGTGCAGCAGTAGTTTATGGCTCACGTCCTCTACTGCAACTGCTTGTGTAAGTGCAGTCACTCAGAGTTGTCTGTCCACAGTGGGAGCTCTGCTTTCTCTCCACTTGGTAGCAATAGCTGTATGTGGAGCAAATAGAAAAGGATTTCCTTCTTTTGCCTTCATAAACCAGAAGAAAGATAATCTGCATAGATCGTGATGAACTTGTGTTTGTATTGTTGATACAAATCTATAATTGTATTATCCTGAGAAATTCCTCATGACATAATAGGCTAAGAAATTACTCACATGACCTCTGTTCCCAGTCAGGAGAAATATGTTTTTAACTAATGTATTGTACCTAATAAAATTATTTCTAGATTTTTCTTAGAAAATCCTTAATGCATTAAAAAGTTTCACAATGCAGTTGCTTTAGCCTACTAAAGGAATTAAATTAGTAAGACTGAAGACATACCCCATGGAGGAAGATCAGGGAAATCTCAGACTCTGTCAAGGAAGCTCATCAGTCTAATACTGTTTTTAAAAAGGAATTTGGAGTCCTGGAGACACAGGGACTCAAGGAGCACTGAGGAGCTGGCCTGGTAAGTTCACATTCATTTTTGCTGGGCTTTGTGTGGAAAAAACACCAGTATCATTTGTCAGTGCTCATTTACATTTTTAGGGTTCTGTTTGACCAGGAAAGGATGAGAACTTTCCTTTATCAAAAATAAAAACTAAGTAATGCTTCCTCACTGAACTGTCCGTGGGTTTTGGCAAATGCTTGATAGACCATACAAAAGCTACATAACAGAACGTCATTAATTTTATCACAAAATTCAATTTAAATTGCTTTTGAAAGATTTTATGCATAGATCACAGGTAATAAAGAGCCAAAGTATCACATCAAATTCAGATTCATTTATTTTGATCCTAAAACGAATTTAAGCTATACTGTACCTGTTCCTGTGAGTGGATAATGTATCCTTCAGCTGATTCTTAGATGTTTGACAGTTGTAGGCAAAAAAAAAATTCTTTACTGGGAGTAGATTTTTAGTACTTTCTTTTGATGCTGTTTTCTCCTCCCTTTTTTCTACATTTAGTGATTATTGAAACCTAAGGATTGAACATTCTTATATGTCTTTGCTTCTTTCTTGTAATCACATGGGTAAGCACAAACAGCCATTACCAAGGTATGTTGTACTGTCATAGTGTAGGTACTACCATGAAACTTTCGATACAAATTAATTAACATAAATTATTTGGTAACAGAATGATTCATTTTTGAGAGATTCCTGACAGCAATTAATGATTATTTGGCTCCAATTCAAACAAGTACTTAAGAACATGCTTTGTCAGGGTCACTTTCACTCTTGCTGTTAATTGGGATTACAATTTATCTTTCATTAAAGCAAAGTGCTTAAGAAAAGAAATCTCCTTAAAGCATTTGAGAAGAGAAACAGTTCAAATCTCTTTTGACATAAATACTTCCTCAGGAAATGCGTCAGACAGGTTTATAAAAAGATCAAGACCAAAAACTAGCTCTTCAGTGCAATTGCCATGTGTGCTTAATGGGAAAAAAGGAGCGCAAATAAAACTGCCAGATGCAAAGCTGCTTCATCAGCTCACTCAATTTCTAATTTAGAGGGTTATTGCTTCTAATTTAGAGTGTTATTGTAGAACTAGGAAAACAGTCATGGAAAGTCAAACATGGAAAATTTGTTTCCTAAGGATGCTATGAGAATGAGAAGGGAAGGCAGAGTCATTTGGTTTTTAGTTTACTATGGCCTAAAGGAGATATTTTCTCTTAATAAGTCCCCTTCCCCACAGGGAAAATGTAATCTTCCAACATTGGAGAAACAATACAAGACAACATGATTGCTCTAGATGTGCCAAGCCCTTCACACAAATTTTCCCCATTCAGAAGTAGGAGGTGGTAGATCCAGAGGCCAAAGCCAAGGATGTATCAGCTCCAGTGGGTCAAGCCATGGCCGCCTGAGCACACATTTTGTTCCAGAGGTGATAGTGGAACTTGACACCACCCATTTCTGGTACTAGCTAGTGCAAGTCTTGCTGGCTACAAGAAGCTTCACTTCAAAGCTTTATTTGTGACAGTTTGCAGTTTTGGGGTGGAATAGGGTTCAAAACTGTTCCTTAGGTGGTTGACACTGTTGAAGGCACTGCTAGAAACAGATTCATAATACATATACGTTACAAATACGTTTGGCATGTCTGAGTTTAGGGAGGGAGGAAATGTTGGTTAGAGATGCCTGAGTGGCCGTGCACTTACTGTTTAGTGGCACTAAGTCCTGTTGCAATTCCAGATTTCATTCTCAACATGGACTCAAGTAGTCTAAAGGAAGTCCCTCTGTACTTCATTTCCTTATGGCATTTTTCTTCATCTTCTCTGTAAGACCATTCTCTGTGTGCCTTCTTCCAAACAGTAGCAGTAATTTTTCAGTAGCCATACTGCCACCAATATATCAGCTGAGACTTATTCTGTTGATTTTGCCTTTTAAGTTTTGTGGCTGAAGATAGTTTAATCCATGTCTTTGGATGGGAAGAGAACAGTAGAAGAGTCTTCATTTCAAAGACTCTGTCTACTGAAAAACCCAGTGTAAGATGAGTGGAAATAAGTAGTAGGAGAGCCTGAAAAATAGGTAACTCAATGAAATTGTATCATTCTCTCTTCCCACGTCTCATCACTTTTGGACTGGCCATCTAACTAAGCTCTGCTATATATACGTATTTATTGTTATTGATAGATACATATATCTATACAAAATTTATAAACTTTACAGTTTTAAAAATATGTGTGTACATAAAAACAACCCCTGTTTGGCAGCAGGAACAAAAGAGATGTACATTAACCCTCTGGATCCAAAGGACTTTGGGAAATGGATTGCCTGCCCGTGAAGGACAGGTGAGAGTAGCAGGGATTCAGAAGAATGTGAGGGAGAAAAGACAGGGATGTGAGGGAGAGGAAACAGGAGACCAGAAAGAGGGGACTCCAGGCTGAAAGCAGCCTTCACACTTAATTAACAGGATCTGTTTTAGGGGGAACAGAAAGATGTACTCCCCCTCCCCCCAGCCCTTTGCAACTGCAACATCAGAAACTGCAGTACACAGAAAGGACATAAACCAGCAAAATCTGATGTTTTAAACATTTGCTATTGCAAAAAGAGGTTAAAAGGCTTTCTGAAAATGACACCGTATGCAAGGCAATAGGGAGATCAGACAATGTCTGTGCAGAGCCCAGATCTTTTTCTGGCATTTCTCTATGGTACCATAGTGCAGCCAGGAATTACCTGTAATAACAGGCTTTGATGTAATAGGTATTTCATTCCTTAGAGGAAGCAGCTCTGAATCTCTATGACTCTAGCACAGCAAATAGATCTTTTTCCAGTCCTCCCAGCCACAGTCAGAATGCAGTGTATCCATCCCAAACCGAGACTTTGTTTTTTGGATGGTTTCTCAGAATCTACTTGGAACACAGCTTTTCTAAATTTTTTGAGACTCTTTTTTGGTAATAACATCTAATAAAGATATGAAGGAGGCAAGTAAAACTATCTATTGCATACAAACCAATCACCTCTAAAGATCCAAAGACCACAAGGTATTTTTTAACTTGGGGTACTGCCTTACAAAACAAATCCCAAAATGCTAATGCTTCAGAAATCATGTCAGACACATCACATAATTTTTGTGGGAGCTATTGTTAGCAAGTTGAAATCATATATCACTTTTCAGTTTAAAAGGGGGGAGTATCAAATGAACAGCCAGAAATAAAACTTGTCAGTTTTGCCCAGAAAGCCATTGTTCTTTGCTCACTAAATAAAACTAGGTGATTAGCTTTCAAAGGGATGGGCTCCCATGGTATTAAAAAATCAAATACTATCTAGTTCCTTCAAAGCTGTAAATTCACTATACGAACTGAAAAGAGGAGTCTGCTGCAACTTCCTTCTGTCACGAGATAATAATATGCTTTCTAACTTCAAGGACTAGGAATGTGAAGGAACTTTAGCTGTTTCTTTCTCAGGTATGTGCTTTAGTGCAGATACTTTTGCAGAATGTCAGTTTTAGTGCTTTTGTGACCTCTTGTTGCTTTTATCAAGCAAGATGTTTATGGTTCTGTGGACCACTTGTGTCCAGCAGTGGTTCCAACAGTCAGATGGTAGAAAAGTTTACAAGCAGCATTTTGATCAGGAATAATGTATCTGTTTTTCAGAACCCAAGCAGATGGTACCTCTTATGTTGTTTCATATATCTCCTCCTTCAAAAAGATCTTTTTCAACTTTACTTAGAAGTAAAATTTCATAATTAACTGTGTGTAAATTAACGTGATACAGCACATTAGAAGACACCAACAGTGGCAAGGATCCTATAAAAAGCAACATTTTCTCCAGTAGTTTAGAAACAGTAACTTCTAAAATTAGCACTAATTCTGTTGCCTAATAAAAGCACATCAGGAAGACTTTTTATCAGCTCCACCACATCATTTTTTTTTCAGATTTACAAAAGTAACTCCATTGTTTGGTTGTGGTGCAGCACAGCTTGTATGTATAGGAAAGAGAAGGCTTAAAGTGAATTGGTAGCTAGGAAGGACCTAATGTGGAGGTGCAGGAACCTGCATCACCTCAGGCTGTTGAAAGTCCTTTGCTTTTGTTACCAAGTTTACACTTGTGGATTACTGTGACAGATGAATCAGCTGTCTTTTCACACTCAGAAGCAGTGACATTTCCAGCACTTGTAACCTAATTGCAGGCACTGATTTATCTGTGTCATACAAAGTCCTACAATCCCAGAACCAGTTAGCTTGGAGGAGACCTCTGAGATCATGAAGCCCAATCTTTGAACACTACCACGTCACCTAGGCCAAGACACTGAGTGCTACATCCTTTTATTAAAATACTTCCAGAGACAGTGGCTCCACCACTGCTTTGAGCAGCCCGTTCCAATGCTTAATCACCCCTTCTTTGAAGAAATTCCTCCCTCTGTTGAACCTGAACCTCCCCTGACACAGGTTGAGACTGTGTCCTCTCATCCTATCTCTTGCTACTGGGAGAAGAGCCTGACCCCCAGGATACAACCTCTTTCAGGCAGTTGTAGAGAGTCATAAGGTCACCCTTGAGCTTCTTTTTCTCCAGGTCAAACTGCCTGCTCCCTCGGTTGCTCCTCAGAGGACTTACCCTGTAGACTTACACCTCTTTTTACCTTCAGCAAAGAGATGTATCTTTTGGCTCAAATACAAGGATGCAAAATCAGAAATAAGTAATTTTTAGAATGAACAGAGACTGATTGATACAGCAGTGGCAAAATTTATTATAGCTCAGCACCAGCAGCGGACCAAAAAAAAAAAAAAATCATGATAACCTGCGTGTTCTGTCTGTTTGCAGACCTGAGGGTGAGAAAGGAGTTGCTGCTTTTATATCTGGTTAATAGGTTCACAAGTGCCACAGGTACTCTGTGTTTACATCATACTGTCAAATCTCTAGATCTCTGTGATTAAAAGGGCAGTCTTGTGTACAGTCTAAAAATATTACTTCTAGGTTGATATTGTGCAAGAGGCACAGAAAAATGTTCTGTGGTTCTTGTCATTTCTGATATCAAGCCAAATGGTCTGTTGAGGCCTTCCTAGTCAAAAAAATACTCCTCCATGGAGTGTTGCTATGGTAATTTTAAGATCAAAGAGACAGGACACAAACTCAAAACAACCTTCACAAATTCTCCCAGAAAGACTGAAATATAGTAAGAATCTAAACATAACAGGTTCAGAGCTAAGAAATTAACAAATTAACCAACTTCTCATTAGCTGTGATGGGCAACTCCATTCATTTACCTTGTGAAAACTACATCCCAAAGGCTCCTGTGAAGCAAGTTAATTCAGGTACAGTTGTGCAGGGGAATGCATCTTATATTCCCATAACAGCCTTGGAAATTCCATTATGTTTATAGTCACTGGAATAGTTTCCTTAATTCACTTCTGAACTATAGTTCAATCTGTTTGTTTATTTGATGTCTGGACAAGGGCTTTGATACAAGTATTTGTTTTATTTAGCACCTGCACTGAAACATTAGTTATGTTGCACTGAAGTGTTCCACATGTTTCTCTTATCTCAGACTAGTTAAGCAAGAGCATTCACACATTTCCTTAATCCCAGGCATCATAAATCTTTTACAAGATTTCTGTTTCATTGTTCTTCTCTCAGGGGCTTAGCAAAAACAGTCAGCATGCACAAACCTTCCTTCCCAAGAGTCCACATGGCTTGTTCTGGAGGGTTTAGTAGTGTTACAGATTGTAAAGTCGGGGAAATGTGGTAGAGAAGAGCTGAAGCATTATCCCAAATGGGGGCAAGGACTGATAGCACTCTCTTGCCTGAGAGCCCCTACTGCAGTGTTATTACATACAGAAGTAGCTTTCTACATTTTTGAAGACTGGAACTCCACTGCATCAGTTAAAACTGTTGTCACAGCAAAAATTTTAATTAGTTTCATACCAAAAATTAACATTAATAAAGCAGCAATTCTTTAACAAAATAAAAACTCTGGCCAAAGTTCCTTATTTCTTAACAGTGACTGTGTGTATTTAGAGAGTTCCACCTGTTGACCATGGCTACAATATTCCTTTAACTGGGTTTTAACAGTGGAAATATGACAATAGAAAAATGTAAAAGTGACCAGTCAGCAAGACTTCTATTCACTACCTTACTTCTATGTGTAAGTAAATATATTTAGAAGGAACTCCACCAGTGAGAGGATTTTCCTGGTATCCTCTCATTTACTGACTGAGAAAGCAGCTTTTCAGTGTTGCGTTCTGCCATAAATTCCTGTAATAGTTTTTAAATACTTTTGTTCATTGTTATTTTTGTAATTTTTTAAGGCTGAGACACATAAGCACATCCAGTAAAAAAATAACTTGGATCTTTTTCACTAAGATTTGCTTGTTAGGGACACTCATACATCACTAGAAGGCATGGGCTGTTCTTCAAGATTTCCCAGAAGTTGCTATGACTTTTCCCCTCTTGACCAAAATCTTTAACCCAAAAATTTGCTGATAAAGTGAGACTTTACATAGTAATTTCATTATAGTCAAGCACTTGGTTCGCTGGTCTAGGTAGCCACTCAGCCATGCTGAGGTCATACTGGTCATTTTATGGATCAAATAGTTTTACCTGTGTAAACTACATAAATACAAGAACTCATATCCCTTAAAGACACTACACTTTCAGAAAACGCTTTTGTGAAGGTGTTGACAAAAAGCCCAAATCTCAGGTTCCTTCAAGAATTGTGACCTCTTACTGCTACACTGTACTTGCTGGCCATGCCTTGCTGCTTTTTTTTTTTTTCTTCATGCAGAAAATAAAGTATCTCCAAACCATATCTGCTTCCAAAGCAGTAATGCCAACCCTTAGCAGAAAATAAGGCAGCTGTTCCATTTCTAAAGGTGACACACTGATGCTGTCTTTGGCTAAGTGGAAAGGAACATTTCTTACCTCCTTGAATAGTTCTACTAAATACAGACACTTTAATAGTTAAAACCAACTGTTTTTCAGATCTCCTCCAGCAATCAGTGACCAATATATAAAACATCTTCAGTACAAGTATCAGGAAGCGCAGATATGTCCTGTTGGTCTCCTTGTCTTACGAACAGCAATAGTTGCCTTAAAGTGAACCTTCAGAAGTTAACTGTGGCAATTAGTGGTATAGCATCAGTGCAGACCTGTAGTGATACTCAAGCAACAGGCATTCTGGTATTTTACAATGGGATGGGGAAAAGTACCTGATCCATGCATACAGATTCTACAATATAGCACAACATACAATGTAAAGCAAATAATTTTACACAATAATTATTTCTGTGCCAGTTTCCACCGAAACCATCCCAGTATTTAACTTTTCCTGCTATGCAAAGATTTACGAAGTTATGACACCTAATTCTTTCGACTATGGCTTGTTGTACCCAAGGCTGATGCAAGATGGCTCATAGAATAGTGGAGAATTTTTGCGTCTTCCTTGAAACACTTGAGTTTCCTCTCCTGTTCTATGCTTTTGAGGCAAGGAAATTCGACAGATAGGATCACCTAATTAAAGTTAACCTGCTTGTTATCCTTTCTCTATAGAGTGGACTGATCTATTGAGAGTTGACTTCTCTCAGCTGAGTGAAAGCATTTACAGATGCAAAGAACACAGGGTTAGTCTCCTGTTTCTTTTTAGTTTTATAGTTTGACACTGACAGTGGGGAGCTGACAGATAATGCAGAACAGTAATTCTCTCAAAGTAGATCTTCAGATAACAGCAGAAGGGTGGAGGCTGGGACACACCCTTCATTTTCCCCCCTTTGTTGTATATTGTTAAAAATAACTAACATTTGCAATTCAGACTGGGAGTTTAAAAGGTATTTGTCATAATAAACACAGACGTGGCAGGGCTTTTTCACCCTTATGTTCTGCCTGCAGGAACTTGCATGGGATTTGCAAGTGATGGAAGTTTTTTTCTTCCTTTAAACTTCAAAACAGAGGCAAATACCCATGTGTCACTTGCCCTATTTAACTATTTCAGAGCTTCACTGCATGTTGAGGGTATGGAAGAGAGATTTCTGCTGTATCGGGTCTTAGGCAAAACATGAATTTAGGAGTCTGGAGAGTATGTCTGCCAATAAATCACAGGCAACTAGAAAAGAAGAAAATTTTTGGTCCATGAGCTAGCTGTTCTGTTTTGGCATTTTTAAAAGCATAATCTTGGTATTCAGTCTGTGACAACAATGCTGAAGTTTAAATCTGCCCTAGATGATCAGTGTAGCATGTATGTCCTTCCTAATTAGCACTAGCTTCCAGGGGGTCTTCATCTAGTACCTGTCCCATTGGGTGAATCCTGTTGCCTCACTGATGTTTACAAAGTATGGGGAATACCTGAGTGTTTAAGAATTGCTTGTGTTCTTCTTTAACTAGCGCCTTCTGCTTTCCTTCTGGCATATTTCCAGTGGTTTCTACAAGAATCTTGCTTTCCTGAACTGCATGTGTTTCCATGATTTCATCATGGATGTTCTGATCTGCAAAACAACTTCGCAGAAGTAGCCATTTTCTGATCATGATAGAAAGACATACAGGGAAAAAGAGAACGAGATAATGGTAACTGTGATGGGACAGAGAGATTTCCCTTCTAGTCCTTGGGAGCAGCCTCATTTTAGAATTTTTCTCTCGAGGTTACTATTGCACTATATGTTATTTGATCATAAAGTTATCCTCCTCATAAAACCAAGATACCTTCTCAATTTAATGGAATTATGCAATTCACAGAGTGCTGGTCCCATAACGTTACTACCTTCTATGTGTCTTCATCTTGCTCTCCATTAATTCCACAGGATACCATCCTCTGGAGCAGAGCAAGAAGAAAGGAATAGTGTTGTTTCTGCAGAACTGGGGTTCTGTTGGTGCATCATTTTTCAAGGCTTGGCTTCCTTCAGTTTCTGTATTTAAAACATGACACATGTTCTTTTTTTTACCCTTTCTTCTTTGTTACTGTTATATGGATAATATTATTCCATTACAACAGCTCAGAAAACTATTCATTTGAAAGCTCTAAAAAAATCTAAACATATTCTAAAGTTAGCTTCACATAGTTAGAGGTAATTGTTCTTAAGTGTAAAGCACATTTAATTTGAAACTTCATAAGAGCTATGAAATAATATTGTCTGCATACAAGAGATATGGTAACAAATTAACTTGGACATTTCATGCAAAAAAAAAACGAAAGAAAACTCCAATACAGACTGGGAATGGACTATTCTATGAAACAGATTGCTGCAGCACAATATGGATGCTAAAAATTTAAACACATTTGAAAAATAGGGGGACAAACGTGCATGAGAAATCTACCAAAGTATGTAAAATATAAAAGTACTACCTTTGAGAAATTACCCTAATGATAAATGGGAGATTAAATCATTGTTTAGGGGATGTATGGGATGTATCACAGCATGTTTGTTCTTAAAATTCATTCCTTTCCCAGAATCTGTCATTATTGGATGCTGTGATAGCTGGATATTTTCATCTAATCAAAGATTGCTACTCCCATGTGTCTGTTCAGCTGCAAATGCACAGAAGTCAGGACAGCTATGAGTATTCATGAGTCTCAACAGTCTAAATCTTCATTAGTATATAAGTATCTGTCTTCAGTACCAACAGAATACTGTTACAATTTCTCACTGCCAATTGGTTGGAGCTTTTGCTCTCATCTGATAGCCAGCAATATGTTTGTAAGGTGAGAATCAAATAGATTTCAGGTTCATGGACTTGAAGGTCTCCTATCAAACCGATGCTGTAAATCACCAAATTTCAAGCTTTCTCCCCCAAAAGAACAAAAAGGACTGCTGCACTCCTGCATGATAGTCCATAGGATGACTAGACCTTTCCCCACTAAAATGAGACTTTCACCACAGAGCCACTGTTCCTTAGGACATTAGCAATTCAATGCCTGAGTGCATGGGTAGACATTTCTGACCACTCATGGAAACTAGGCTGGTCTACTTCCCTTTCACAAAATTTCAGTCAGTTCCAGGAGGCTACACAGCAACATCCCAGCTGTAGTTGCAGGAGAAAGGGCATAGATACAGAAATCAGATCCTACATTTAATTTTCACTGTTAGTCTGACAGAAATCTATCTTTCAGAGCAGGACATCATTGCTGCTGCAAGAGAATTACACTTCAGCAAAGTTCTTACCAGATTTGACAAGAATTGTATTTCAGTTTATTCTTTGAATATGAAAGATCATAACGCCTGCTCCAACAGTGTGGCTTTGATTTTGTTACTTAGATATCTGAAGTACAGTAGGTGCCTTTATTAAAAGAAAATACATTAAAAAACCCCAAAAGGTTTCCTGTAGTCTGAGAATAAAGAAAGTCTTTGCAGTATTGGCAAAATAGACCTTTGACACTCTGTTCTGATGTCCTTGTAATCCTCTCAATTTTTTTTTTTTATATTTATCAGTACACCAGAGAGTGCTGTGCTAAGAAAAACTGTGTCTAGTTCTCCTTCACAGACGCTGAGGTCAGAAAACATGAGGATGATCAAGTTAAAAGTATGGTTTGTTCTTTAGTTCTTGCTGGTGTACTCTGCCAAAGCTGGTGCTGGCATGCCCCTTATGAGCCATTAAAGCACTGACTGTAACCCAGGTAAGAAACCCACCTACATCAATCAGCCTGTCTGTAAAATTCGTCCCAGGTGACCCTGACATGAGCTTTGCAGCCTGAGTCAGGAGAGAGCCCACGCAGAGAGGTGCGGTCAGAGTCCAGGGTTTCACAGCATTTAGGACTGTTCTCTTGTGTGGCTGACTCTCAAATTGTCTGCTTGGCTCGTTTTATTTTTCTGCTTTACTCCTCCATATCTTGAATGCAGGTGCATGGTGTTTAAGCTCACATTTGCCTTTGCAGAAAAGACCTCTTGCCTGCAGTACTAGCACTTTTCAAGAGAATGACTACTTTATGATATGCAACACAAACCCTTACAATGAAATGGATTTGGAAACTTGTTAGCGTTTCATTACAGAGGTCTGAAATGTACAGTTGCTTTCATTAATAGAATCCCAATATTCTATGCTAAGCACAAGAACATGAAAAATCACAGAGTCCACATTAATGTAGTTAGCACTTCTGTGTTAACAAATGGTTTTGAATGTGCATATGAATTCTTCAGGTAATTTTGTTCTCAGGTCCTAATGTTTGTTAGAAATGCATTTATTAAGCTCTTTTTTTTAACTTGAATGTTTTGCTATCTTGCTGTAGCTTTTATTTTTATCGGCATTCAAGTGTTTTATATACATTACTTGGTATATGAAGGAAATAATTACAGGGGGGTTTTACTATGTGTATTGTTTACTTGGGAAAAAAGTGGCTTTTTGCTTGCCTGGAATTGGCTTCTGTCTAGAACCAGAAGTGAGAGAGTGGTAAGAATAAGATACTGCAGTTTATGGATGTCTTCATTCTGCAGGCTGTCTTGGTAGATGGCAGAAAATAACATGAAGAAGAGGCATAGAGGACTCACAGGGCTGTTTTTCCTTCATTTTATGCCAGAAAAATTGTAAGAATATCACATGCAACAATTATTCAATTTCTCTTTCGAACAGGTGTTTGCTGTTTCCCTGATCTCTGCACTTCATCATTGAAACCATGCCACAGGTTATGCATTCACAACATATGAAACATAATGTGCTAGCTCACTCTCATCTAGGAGAAATTACTGTTATCAGATGTTGACAGCTTGCAGGACTTCATATCATAAGTAAATTTCAACAAAAATTGGGGTAGAGTTATTTTGCTTAACTTCTAAAGAACTCTTTTGGAGGAGACTTTTTCCCCCCAGAGTTTTAATCATGTATTTGCATTACCACGTGAATGTTGCAGTACTCAAACTAGGGGGCCAGAATGCATACAGTGCCTGGAAATTGTGCTTTCTAATTTTTCATTGTCTACAATGGCTCTATGTTAAGCCTGATGCATTACTTAATTTATTTTTTGGAAAAAGCTCCCCAGTGAAGTGGTTGAGTCACCATCCCTGGAGGTATGGATCAACTGATAGATCAGGTTGATCTCCAGCCCGAGGAGTCTTGCTGCTGCGGTCAGGAGAGGCGAGTGGGTGTGAGTGCAGGAGCAGGGCTGAGATTGCACATTTCACATGAGCTTTCTTATGATACTCCATGTGGTCACAGGAAGCCAGGGTGCATGTCTGATGGGACTCTTGCCTTAAGCCCTGGCACCCCCAATTTTTCGGGCTGCCATTACAGGCAGTAATGCGCCCTTGTGCATGGCCTGATGTGGGAAGCCTTTAAGCCCTGCTGACTCAGATGGCCGGCTACAGTGACAGATCTCCATATAGCGCGTCACTGCAAGTGAGCAGGTGCTGCCTGAAGCCAAGGACACATAAAAGGAAAGACAGTTTATCCTGTCAGAAGCCCTCTCATTAATCATCTTCAAATGCCATACAGATCAGATGTATTTCTCCCCATTAACAAGCTTATACAAGCAGGCTTGTTTGGTTGTAGCTGGCACTGAGTGTAAGCCACAAGGAACCTACTGCAGAGTGTTTAATTTTTTAAGTTTCCTCCTTTCCAAGGGTGTTGAAAGGTCCCATTTGCAGGTAACACTGCCTGCATTGTTCACCCTCCAGAAAGCTCTGTGTCTGTCAGCCTCTGGAGAGCTTGTTTTGTTCCTCCTCCCTCCACCCTGCCCTCTGTGGTCACCTGCAGCAGAGGACAGCAAACAACAGCCTAAGCTCTCCTACCTTCCTTTCTTGCCTCCACAAAGTAACTTGTCACAGCCATGAGAAAGGTTTCTATTTAAAAACAAAGAGCTGTGACCGCAGAACTGTGACTAATATTGGAATTTAGCAAGAAGTCAGCTCTTGTTTCAAGAGGCTGTGTTGCAAGTTTGGGAACATTTGCTACTAAAGCTCTTGATGAATGACTCCAGGAAGAGGCGATAGTTTTTCTTATTTCTTCTTCTCTTTCAGTGCCTGTTTTGCACAGATGATAATGAGGAGTGTCAGGCAAGCATGTAGCAAACTGTTTTCTCTCTTGACAGAGAAAAGCTATCATTATGGCAGTCTGACACTGAGAACCTCCTGGACTTGGACAATAAATAGATTTAGGGAGAAAAGCATTAAAAAAAATTTTAAAAACCCAAAAAGATCAAGCATTATAGATCATTTTTCTTTTTCAAGTATGAGTTGTTCAGGACATCTCATAGGTGTCTGTTTTTCATCCTAATATATTCATCTTTTCCTGCCTCCACCATTTACAGCTTAATTCACATTTCAATATATTGAAATATATTTTTAATTAAAAGCTTTAAAGGAGTCTCTGGGATTGTTCTGGCTTTGAATTCTTATATTTACCAAAACATTGGCAGTTTAAAAAACAACTGACAGACTTTGAATTCAGACAGAAGTGTCTGCCAAGATCCAAATTAGGTATAGCCAAAGGGGTCTTCTCAGGTTCTCACACATCTCATACACAACAAAGCACATCTCCTTTGGTGCTACCTCCAAGTTCAACAAGCTGTATAGCAGTCTCTCCCATAGAAGCTGAAATGCAACCATAGTTGCATAGTTGCAAAACTTTCAGTTTTTCTGGGAAATAACTACCTTTCTTCTATTTTGGAGCTAAACTTTTTGCTAGTTTCTGTTACAAAGAGCAGTGGTTTTTAATTTTTTTTCCCTTGCATCTTACATTCTTTTCTATCCTTTCCCTACAAACAGTGGGTACTGCACTTTACCCTGAGCTGTGTAGTTCTGTCCAACAAATTGTGCAATGGCCATTGCAGCTACTGAAGATTAAAATTATAACAAACTCCATTTTCTCTTTTCCAAGCCCTGTTTCAAGCTCTTTTTCAAGCTGCTTGTATCCCAGGAGGGCATAAGGAATATTTCCTGAGGGAAATCCTCATCTGCCTATCCTTCTTTCTGCTCTGTTCCTACCTGTTAGCCAAGGGATAATTGCTGCAGGGTGGAAAGATACTTTCAGCTTTTCCTGTTCTGCTCTTCTGCACACTTTGTTAGCTGGCATGTCCTTGCTCTGTTTTGCTTACAGATGTGCTGATTCCCTGGAAATTGTGTTGAAGGCATCAAGCTACACTAGGAGATCAGCTTTCCTCTGTTTCAAAGCCTTATGTACTCTCATCTTGTTAATGATGACAGACGCAGCCTTTCAAGCAGGCCTAGTGTCCACACTTCAGTTAGTAATCATGAAAGAGGATCTTGTACAAGAATTTACCAAATTAACACTTATTTCATCTGGTTAACAGTTCCCAGGTTGACTTTGTTGGAGTTCTGGTTTCAGCATTAAGACAAAATCAAAAATACTCAGTCTGCAGTGCATCTCAAAATGTACTTAGCAGACAGTGCAGATGGTTGCTTCACCACTCCCACCATTCACCTCAGTGTTTATTGTTGTAGGAGGCTGCTCAAAGACACAGCCCCTGCTGTGCTGAGATGGCCAGCATCCTGCTGCCCTCAGATCAAGGGTGGCCAGCTCTGGGGCACAGTTCAGTGATAGAGAGAGGCTGCCATCACAAACCTAGCCCCAGTGAATACAGGGCATACATGCTGTCTTTATGGCAAACTCACTTGTCACTGTTAGCTTTTATACAAAATAAACTTTATAAACCCCAGCTCAGCCATACTAACAACCCATTCCACATTTTTTCCCTTTGAAGAGAGGTAATTCCTCTAGTTGGAAGGCTCTCAACTCATGCTCTGGTCTGACTTTCTCTTACGTTTTCTTCTTAGCAGTGGTAGAATGACTGCTGACCATCTTCTGGCTTACTTACAGACATGAAGTTTTCATTTTCAAAGCATTCATTTAATAACTAAGTTAATTTTTAATGTTCTGAAAAAGCATCATTACATGGATATTTAAATCTGCTCTGTAAGCGTGACACAATAAAGATTCGAAGTCACTCAGACACCAGATCTGTTGTGATAATCTCTTTTACATTCACCTGTTGGTTCTCATTAATCATGACAGAAGATGCCACCCAGTACTGCCCAGATCAAGAAGTGATTGTACATGATTTGTAAGTGCTGAAGCTGACTGCTTCTTATACATAAACACACACCTATTGCATCAAAGAAAGACCTGTTTTCACAGGAGCCCAAATGCTCTAAGTCTGAAGATGCTGTAGAGGAGAATATATACAGGGACCATATCTATGGCTTCCTCAGAAGCCATATCTAAGTGGAATCAATACTAATATTTGGTATATGCAAAGACTGAGGATGGTATTTATGACCTTGAGAGATATTTAAGTTGTTGGCTGGGCACCATCATCTTTTGTCTTGGAAAACCTACAAATCAAAGGAAAGTTAAATATGTTAGCACAAATGAAATGATCAATGACTTCATAAGAGAGACTTCATGTTCTTGTTAATGTGCTCATCTCTTTCTCATTTGACATATCTGCACTACCATGGATTTCATGGTCATGCACTTGTCTAATGGTTTTAGAAAGAAGATTGCCAGCATGCACAGAAAGTTGTACTTGGTGCACTCCATCTAAGGCAATGCAGACAATGAAGGGATTCTACTGCTTTCAGGGAGCTTTAAATAAAGGCCTATGTGACCAATAAATAAATAAATAAATAAAATCCTAGGGCTTGCTGAGCTAAGATTATGTGTCAAAATATAATTCAGGGGTTTTTTTGCTGTAACATAATTCTTGTTGCTGATTCAGGTCACAATTTCAGAACATACAGCAATGTAATGTTGATGTGGTTGTTGGTGCAGACTTCAGGACACATAGCAATACCAAATGAGCATTTCACATATATAGGCTATATATTCACATATATAGGCTTTTCATGGCTCCCTAGGAAATCTCTGTTAGAGTTTTAAAAGTATATGCGTAAAATGTGATTTTTAATTTTTTTCAGTGCTGCAGAAACCTGCAAAACCACTACCTTGGCATACTATATATATTCTCATAGAAATGGCAGGTTAGACATTATTATTACAAACTTATTGTAGAAATACTGTATTTTTTGGAAGCAGATATGTAGATGCCATGCCCTGATGCATGACCTGTCACACAATTTCATACCAGTGAATTCCGAGACAGCAACTACTCAGAAAGGAAATGGTACCATGTCAAGTTGCCAGCATCCAAACAGTACCAGGCCACTGGCGTTAAGGTTAGCAGGATTGAATGCTCAGGTTCTGAATTCCATTTAAAGCTCGCACATTTCTCTGTCACACCAAAACACTGCTGTTGAGACTCCTTCTGTGTTGCTGACATGCTGTTGAATCCTGCTGCTACAGCCTTGGTTTGCATTTATCTTCAAAGCACAGGTTTGCTGTTGTGATGCCAGCAAATCATCTTTTGACACTGCAGATGGAAGTTTTGTGGGCTTATGTCTGGAAAATGTACCAAATATGGTACCATTCACATCAAGGAAATTTCTCATTGGACTTCCCACTCTTAGTGCATACCCTAGCTAAACCCTTGTATCTTTGACTGCAGTGATTTACACCCACCTTTCCCTAGAGTATATCATTCTCTCTCTCCAAAATGTTCATCTTGTTAATACCAATGTAAGTCTGGATGATAATTTATTTGAGTCATAGAAATAATTCATTTAGACCTTAATGTGATTTTTCTATCAAGCCATGAAATCTGATTTTTTTTCCCGTCACCATGTCCAACTGATTGAATGTGTTTTCTGTCTTTGTGATTTACACTGTACCTAATTGCAGCATGAACAGGTTAGTTTCTCAGAAATAACTAACAGGTGTACAATTATGTGCACTCACATTACTCCCATCCGGATGATTTCACACTCCATATCCAAATGCAGCAGCTTATTTTTCTTTTTCTGGCAAGTGGTTGAAAACTAACTCAAGGTGGAATGTTCCCTGCTGGAAATCTAACTGCAAGCATGATACTTCTCTGTGGTCTTAAAACAATGTTTGCTTCATGTTGTAAAGCACCATAAAAAGTTATCCATTGGGTGACATCATTATTTGTGTATCCCCCTAAGTGTGTTATGAAGACAGATCACTGTCTGTGCAAGTATTTGGAATCATATCAGTGATTATGCTCCAGGCAATTTTCTATATTCTTTGGCAGAACACAGAGCATACGAGATGCTAGGTTAAAGGATCATGAACAATAATTTCTTAAATAGATTTTTATAGAACATCTTAATTTTGTAGCTCTTCAATTATTTTTGCTATTATACAAATTATATGTATTAGATATGAAAATAGAAGACTTCTCTTTACTTTCACTTTTAGCAAAATCAGCTCCCTAAATTGAAGCAATTTTTCCAAATAGCTCATGCATGAAGTCCTTCTTCTAAGCTGCTTGTCTTTCCCGAGCTGTAGGATAAGCCAGTGTGTCCTTGAGTATACCATGGGTTCTCAGCATTAAACTCTGCCTTTCTTCAGTTATGTCCCTGATTTCTCTTCTGCTGGAAAGCTAGCTCCAAAAATTCCAGACTCTACTACCACGGATATGTCCTGATATGAGAAACACAAAATTAGTATAAAACTGTTCCTGAAACATATTACAAAAAGATCCCTGGTGGCCAGTATAGCTTCAGAAGCTGTTAGTATTTAGATAATTTATATTTTCTATTGAACAGATTTCCAAGTGACTTTAACTGAGACAAAGGAGCTATCTGAGGTACATGAAGCAAATTGAGGGAGGTTAAGAATCTACAAGAGATAGGTGCAACTGTGTCTGCAGTTTGTTCATTGTGGGATCAATCAGCATCTATAACACACTGGCTGCATGTTAGATGGGCAAGAAGGCCAAAACAGAACAAAGTGCACAAATGAGGTGATTTTAAAGAGTCAGAGAAACTGACGGCAAAGGCCTCTTTCCAAAACCAAAAATCTGTAGCATCCTTTATAAAGCCTGTATATAATAATTCTGCACACTTCACTCTTCCAGGCTTCCTAAAGAACAAAGAGGAGCCAAAATACTGTGAGACCTTAAAGAAAAAGCTCAAATTGTGTGGCTGTCCTCCTGAATTTTTCCCTGCTTTTTTTCTGCAATAATTGGTAATAATAGGCCTTGCATAAGGGCTAAGTGCATGATGCATCTGTTCAGTATTTTGCACACCCTTCAGGAAGGGTTTTCAAAGCAAGATGCTTTGTTCCCTGGAATGGGTTTCCCCCTTTGAGTGCTGCAGGTCTCCTTTGGAGGAGAAATCCCTTCAAACTGCTGATCTGCTTTACAAATTCCCAGAGGGAGTGTGCGCTGGGCAGTGCTCCACCCAGGGCTGATTTAGGCAAGCTGGTCGAGTGGGCTGCATTGGGGCAGCCATACCTGAAAGGAGGCATTACTAGGCAGCTGGATAGATACCACCAAAANTTAATAATGCCAGCCTAAAAAAAAAGAAAGAAAAAACAACAACAACAACAAAAAAAAAAAACCAACAAAAAAAAAACCCCACACCACAAAAAAACTAATGTTTCTTTCAGGTGAGGAATCTGGTAACCTACTCTCTCCATTAAACTCCTTGTTTTCTTCAAGGCAGTCAGAGAGCTTTCTGTGCACCAGCAAGTACAGAATTGCTTTATCCTTTCTTCCCTGAGATCTTCACTCAGCACTAATGCAAAGCTGAATTTTCAGTCTGGATATCAAGGCATGGGAAGAGCTGTTTGTCCTGTTGTTAGCCTGGTATTCTCTGGTGTCTGGTCAGATTTCAGGCAGGGCCATGTATCTGTAGTGTGGAGATTTAAATGATTTTCAGCCAGTCTCAAAGTCCCATCTCTGGCAGTATTCAAGGCCAGGTTGCTCTGACCAACCTGGTCTAGTGGGAGGTGTCCCTGCCCATGAAACTGCATGATCTCTGAGGTCCCTTCCAACTCAAGCCATTCCATGATACTATAACTCTATGAAACATTAGTGGACTATAGTTCTTCACAAGAAGTTGCCAATGCCAGAGATCAATGAAGAGAACCCAGAAATGGCCTAGTGCAGTTAAGTCTGCCTGAGGAGAAGGAGGAAGCAGAAGGGTTTTATACCTTGCAAACCTGTCTTCTCTGATTGTACAAGAGCGCCATTCTCCACCCAGAATTTCTCCCTGGAGAAACATTGTAGAGAACAGACTGTCACCCTGAAATAGGATGTCATATATTAAGTTAAACTTAATGACTGGTAGGTAAGCCTAAAAGCACCAGAAACATTGATACTGTTCTGAAACAAGTTACACACTCTGTAAAGTAAGCAGGAAATTTTAGGCTGTTTGAATGATGCGTTTCTCAGTCATGGACTATCTGAACTGGATATGTCTCTTAACAGCAAGAATCTGTGACATTTGTTATTATACAGAAGCAAAGTACCCACAGTAATTTTTACAAGTTGTGAATTCATGGAATCTCTGCAGCACAGAAGTGGACCCTAATAATTGGGCAGAACACAACACGGCTCTCAATGGGTGCAGACCTGTGCTGAGATGGTCCAACAGTCACATTATTTACTGCCACAGGAGATTTCAGACTTTCATGCACAGAAACAACAGAAGAGAGAGGTGTGCATTATCCTACTGCAGCCCTCATAGGTACATTAAAATCTAAAATCAGAGGAGATGAACAAGTACGTTTCTCATTAAAAGGCAAATGCTAAGGGAGAAGGCAAACACCAAATACTTTTAAATTTTTTTGATCAGTCAGGCATACATACATCAGAACTTGTTCAACAATTTACTTGGTAAACAATATTTACTCAGGCCACCACTTAGGTAAACCCTTGGTATCCAAAGGATTTCCATTTAATGGGAACTCTGTGTATTGATATGAAAGGTCTGCAGAAGTGATACTTCGGTCTGATAGGGAAAAAGTGGTAAATAAGGATAAATGGAGGCCTCAGCCTTTTTTTTAGAAATATATTGTGCTGCTGAACTAAGGTGGATTCTGGGCATCACAAAACCAAACAGCTGGGAGAGTGGTCAGGGGTAAGGTGCATCACAGTCTGAGGGGCTGTCAATGTATGGGGGAGGAGCAGTATGATGTTATCAGGTACCAGAGGATTAGGGAAGCCATTCATAGAAATGCTTGCTCTAACCTAGAAGAAAAAATAGTGAAAGGGCTTAAAGCTGAGAAAAAGCATGAGTTAACTTCTGATTCAGTGTTGGTAAGTACTGTGCTGTCCCAGCTAGATTGTTTTCAGAAGCCCAACTGTATTTGGTTGCAGCTTACACAGATTTGCTTATAGCACACAGCAGTCTGCAAGGCAAATACACCAAAGGTTTGTTTCAGTGAGCACAATTTGTGCCACTGGTGACAAGTGCCACTGGACTTGATCAGGGAACGATACTAGGCTGCTGCTAAGTGCCCAGGGCTGTGATGTATGAGTTCAGGACTTTTCACTCTCTGGAGCAGCCACCACAGACTGGGAGCAAAGAGCACGGCGGCTGCAGGACTATCCAAATGTTAATAGGGGCCTCAAGGGCTGTTTCCCTTGAGGCTGTGGTGAAGGATCTCACAGAGGGAGGCTGTTTTTCCCTAAATGTCTCACTTGAACAGCTTTTCCTTCAAACTCCACAAATTGCAAATCCTGCTTCATTAAGGGGTCGCCAAGGTAAAGTAATGACCACAAGGTACTTGTGGTACTTTGGAGTAGGCATCACATTGCTGTAACTGTTTCCATGGCTGGGGGAGCCTTTCAGACCAGGTGTATTTATCAAATTCACTCTCTTTAAATTTATTCTGGTATATCCTTTCAACTCTTTCTACATATTAAAAAGAGATCCAAAAAAAGCATTGGTTATTATTTTTTTTAGGCAGAAAATGGTAAGAAAAAATGTTCCGGTTTCAGAAAAATAGGAGGCTTATGTATAAGACAGTCTGTAAAATATCCTGTCACAAGTGAGAAAGCAGACATATTAATACATTCAAGGAACTGAAATTGAGTTAAGCAGAGCTTGGCAAAAAGTATAATCACTCATCTCTTAATTCCTTGACTCCTGAACAGCTCAGTTTTTGTATTTTACTTTGAACTTCAGCATGTCTTCTGCCATGATCTTGCTGACTATCTTTTCTTCAGAGCTAACAGAAAATGTCCATATGTGAAGATTTTTCATGGTTAACAAAGATTGTAGGGTGAATAAGTGGTATATTTCTATGAGGAAATGGCACATGGCATGGTGTCCAGCAGGAGGAAGATGAAGGGTGATGGATGGAACAGGTTCGCCAAATGGTTATTTGTAAAGAGGAGGTCCTTGGTAATGCCAATGTCAATAATGACTTGTAAAGATAGCACTGCTTTTCTCAGCCCAGAAAGGGGCTTTGGTTCTGAAGAGAAAGGAGTGCAGAACCCATGGTATAACCCTGTTTGTACAACTCAGTGTCTGCTCAGGGAGAGAGGACTTGATGGTGATTGAAATGGAACAAGAAAGCCAGATGTCCCTTTTTGGTCATACCACGAGGCCTCATGAAAGCTGCAGGACTTGGGGTATTGCATAAACAAACCTGTGTCTAAGCCTACTCCACAGCCCGAGGACTCCCACCATCCACCACATGGGTAAACATCCATTCTTGAACATAGAAGTCCCTGCTGAGATAAGGCTTTAACCCAAACTTCAGAGTTTGCTCATACTTCAAAGGATCTTCATGGGCAAAACTAGTTTCCTCTCTGCCTGCAGACTCCAAGCATTACAAAAAGGAGACCTAAGTCTCTGCAGACCTGGGTTTCAAGAAAATCTTTCTAAGAGATTGCTGACCAATCCTTGGAAGACTTGTATCTATTCATATTCACCTCAGGAAGGAATTACAATAGCCTATGTCTCATGACTAGGCATGAGGCTTTAGAAGCTTAATATGGACGCTCTATGGCAGTGGTCACGGGCAGGAATTCACTTAAGAAGTCTGTGGGATGCAGAAGTCTGTTGATTTGATGTAGCTTATAAGAGCCACTTTCTTCTTCCAGTAAGGATGTAACCCTGTTTCTTAGCCTGGCCGTTGGTTAAGTGAGGATACAACTTACCTATGACATGTGGCAGTAATAAGCCTCAAATAAATGAAGCTTTCAAAGTGCTTTGCATTCCTTGAAAGGAATGTGTTGTACAAACACAAAATAATTCATTCAAACTTTATGTAAAGGTTGCATTTATAAATGCTGTACAAGTGGGTAACAAATTATTAACAGATGTTACAGTCATATTACAGAGATTAATGTATTTTAGATGGTTATAAACTATCTATGGAGTTGTTGGACTCTTTAAGGATCTGGAGAAGTAGATTAACCATGGATTAAAATATCAATCATGTGTTAATCTCATTTATAACTTCACCCTTAGAAAAAAATTTGAATTTATTTTCCAAGAGGCTTCATTCATAGGAAAATAAGCAACGGCGAATCAAGCCTCATTTCACTATTACATGTAAGATGAGGGGAAGCATTACTCTTTGCTTTTAAAAGCTTCATTTTGTTGCTACAAAAGAATTAATGTAATGGAAATTACACATTTTTAATTCCCTCCTCTTCTACTCTAAGAAAGACTAACTTCCCCTGTGGCTGTGGACTACGCTCTTTTTCAGTTTTTTCCCACATAACTACCAAAATATGTTTGAAAATTGATACAGAGCAAAAATCATGTAGGTATGAAAACACAAAACCTAAACTGCAAATTATTCAACTCACCCAAGGATCTAACACCAATGAAACTAGTAAATAAGAGTGGTAGCAAAGCTGCCAATTATTTTATTTAATCTGTCTTTTTCAGAAGTGCTGCTCCAATTCAACAATTCTTGCTTAAATGCTTGAACTTTTTACAGCTTATAAGTTGTCCTCTTAGATTAATTACTCCAGCTTTTTAAGTTGTTCAGTAATTAGCTTTATCTTCCTGTCCTCTGTTTTTCTAACATTTTTTAATTTCTATTTTGTAGAAGCATTGTTGAGTGCTTAGTATTATTTTCTAGCCACTACATTAGACCATGAAAGGGTCTACTGCATACAAGTTGCCTGCTCTGGTGCATATCCAGAATAAATCAGTAAAGTTACAGGTGATTTGACACAACAGCATAGAAAATATCCATAGGGTCAGTCTGACTTCTGAATAACTGCTAAATTATAACTTTTTGCCCCTATTCTGCCTGGTCCTCTTCATGGGGATGTGAGTTGTTTCATCATTAATCATTATCACCATAACCAGCCTATGTGGATATGCTCAGTCTGTGGTTTGAGTCAATTCATCTGCTGCCTTGCCTGTCTTGTGAAGGGTGCATCCTGGTACCCTTTCCAGCCTACCAACAAGTACATAGTCTCTGAGCTCCTCTGTTCACTAGCCACCAACACTCTAAGCACAGGAAAAACTTGGTTCCTGTTGTGTATGTTTTAAGAGTAAAGTAATGGATACTTGAGTAAGAAATGAAAGATTATCATGAGCACAAGCAATGTAAAATGACCTGGACTAACGAACAGCCATCCACACAGTTTTATCAAAAACACCTCCTCTTCTCCTATGTGTGGCGTCTCAGTCACCACTAAATGGTAACAACTGGTAAATAAGGACTTGTTTATAGCCTGTGGTAAACCAGTTTAACTAGCTGCACTGAGCTTCTCTTCAACTTAAATTTGTAAACTGTTAATCCTCCTTATGTAGTGAACTCCAGTGCAGGTAGTAGAGCTTATCAAGGAGACCTGTAGACAATCCTGACTGACCCACAGGTGTAGTTTGTGACCTGAGAGGGGTGCACACAGTCCTGCTTGGGACTGTAACAATTATAGAATGAAAAGCTTGAGATTGTGAGTTCATTAATGTGTTTGAATCATTTTTTTTCCATATGCAACTGCTTTTTTTTTTTTTTTTAACTTGATTCCTACATGTTTTCTACTCCTGGCCTATTGTTTACCTCCCTTTACATATGTGTTTTATTTCATGCTTCTATTAATTGAGGTCTTCCCCCATTCGCAATTGCATGCCTTGTGTTTCAGAAGTAAGAAAAGAAACTGTATCAAATCAATAAATTCCAAACTGAGAGGCCAGCTCCATCTAAGCCCTTAGACCCACTGGGCATTGGCTTGCTGAGTGTAACTTGAAATCTTAAAACACTTTCTAGACGAACATTAAGGTACAAATGAGGGCTGGTTTGTCTCTCAAGTCAACACTTAAAATGAAAAAGCTGATGATGTTTTCATTGAGGTGGAAAGAGTGACAGACAGCCTCTTGACAGTGGATTACCAGGAGAGAGAAAACAGAGCTGAAGTTCTGTTTTCACTTTCCACTGCAGAGAGAAGGAGGGAGGTTAGGGGGCTGGGGAGGAGATTGGAAGTGGGGAACTGCATTTTTCCTTGTGTTTTTTTGTTAGGCTCAGTTACACATATATCACCATGGCTAAATTAAAAGGCCTGTATTCTGCTGATGGATGGGCAGTAAGTTTTGCTTGGAACCACAGGAACTCTCAGGATAACATTGGCAATACCCAGGCCAAAGGGAAATTAACAGCATAGGCTGACTGTTAAGCTTCCCTTCCAGTAATAGACTGTGGCCCAATCCTTGCAAACTCTTTCTGTAGTCATCTTTCTACAGCAAAATATTTTAGACCTCTTTTACGGTCCAATCCTCAACAAAGTACTTAAAGACAGAGGAGTGGAGATTCACACAGAACTCCTCTGCAAAAGCTAGAAATGGGAAAAAATTAACTCATGTATCACAAGAAAAAAAGCAGAGCTAATTATGGGGTACAAATGAGTGGTCTGAGCTGTACTTCACTTGCCAATACAAGTAATTCCAACAAGGAATTGGTCTTCCCCAGGCAAAGGCAGCAAACACAAGCCATGCCAAAAAACATCCACAATTACAGTGCGCTTGAATGAAAGCAAGAGGAAGTTTTCTAGAAACTCGCATCTTGGCATGATGGGGGCCTACCCCTAATCTGTCATCTTTAACTGGAAATTGTAGTATTTTGTCATCTCAGTGCTGCAGCCCATGTCTCAGGATGAAGCTATCTATCTGTCCTTCCAGATGTCTGTATTTCCCTTGCTCTGAAGGAGTAGGCTATTCCCATAAGTGGAGGCCTCTGACCCTAGCACTTCCAAGAGGAACAACTTTATTGTCTCTGTATATCATATGCAACTTTTATATACAATATACAAGCATTTCTGTATATATACTGTATACTGGGCCAGTCTGTGTGGGCACAAGGGACCTGGAGGACCAGAAAAAGAGGTACCCCTTCAGTGATTTTCTGCCCTCTTGCTGCTTGCCTATCTTTGCCCATATATCTATGGACAGAGGTTGCAGGAGTGGGAAAGCTGGATGTCTGCCCAGTCAACACATCCATTTCTAAAGGGAAAATTTCTTGTTACTTTCTGAAAATCATGTTCTTCCTTAGTCCTTCAGATTAAGCTCCTCCACAATTTGCTACATCTCCCTGAAAAAATACCAATAAACCATCAGTATAAAAGTACCTCTTACGTCTGACAAATTGAGGCCAGGTTCATGTCTGCATTCTCACAGCCAGAATAAACACTGCAAAAATCCACCATGCACATGTTCAGCAATGCCCTTCCTTCACCACACACACTCATGCATAAGTTTTTTTTAAGTACAGTTGGAATAAACAAAGTAAAAGATTATTGAAAAAATCACACATGCAGTGAATGTGAGCCTACATGGAAATGCTTGACATTATAAAATACATTTTATTTTTAAGGAAAAGATAGAAGTAGAGACACTTCTAGAGTAATCCTGACCCTAGACTGGAAGGCTCAAAATGTGGTAGCACTGAATGACATCCCTGCACTGCTTGGCACCAGAGTATCTAGTACGTGTTGTTGCTCTTACTGAAATACAGGCAAAAATTAGAGCCTGAGACCAGTGGGCAGTAAAAATGAGTTCCAGAATAGGCCTCTACCTACAGCAAAGCAATACAGGGGAGACAGGGTGGACTTGAAAGAAATAAGATTCACAGTGCAATGTGAGCAGCAGGACACCAGGTAGTGGTCATGAGGCTAGGACAGCACTGGTGAGCAACAGAAACTGAATTTTTAAAAGGAGCTATTAGTACAAGTCAGAGATGCAGTATGTTCCAAATGCAAGTTAGTGAAGGAGATTTTTTTTCTATGTGTTAGTTGAGATTTTTTTCACTTATGTTGCAGCTAACGTAGTTGTTCAATCTGATCATTTGAGTTTCATCATTGCTGGAGTTAACCAGTTTGTCAGTTACTCTAAAAATGCTGCTATGTGATCACTTGAATATAAAATACTGCCAGGAATGTTATTCTTTTTTGTATGCAAAACTGCAACCACCTATTGCCAAAGAAGGAGGCAGATAGATTGCGAAGGTTTAAGTTCCAGTAAAAGAAAGAGTAAGAAAAATCAAAAATGCATAAGTCATGTTGAACATCAAGTGTAGGGGCATCCACATGTACTTATGTGACTTTTTTCCGACATTATCTCTGTTACATTACATTTTCCTGGTGGAAAAGATAGAAACCGAACTAACAGAGGATTCCATCTTAGGCTGGTGACAGGAGGGCTGACTAAGGGCAAAAGATGTTTGGACTTACAGGTAACTCAGGGATTTAGTAAAATCAGCATTTTTCTAGTTAGTAGTTGTATAATTGAGGCTATTTTATATCTGCAAAGTAGGTACTTGCCATGGACAGAATATTTTCCTGAAACAATTTGGTAGTACTCAGCAGCATTACAGTAAAGATGTTTCTGGCCATGAGAATTTTGAGATTTCTTTCCTTCCTGTGGAGGAGCAACATGAGCAGAAAAAGTTGCAACTTCACCAAGTTAAACCAAGGCCAGGAACCAGTGACTGACAACATCTGGGAGAAAAATTAATTCATTTTGAAATGTATTATATGCTGAATATGTTAACTGCTTAAAGGAAGCATGACCACACAGCCATAACAGATGATTTTGCCTGTGCAAACTGCTTGTAGTGAGATGTTTTCCCCATGGTCTATGCTGTCCACCCTCACCTTTGACATCATGCCATGTTACCATATCTACTATGAAGGGAAGCAAAGCAAGGGAGCTCCTCATCAGGTGTCTTAGTATCAGCCACTCTTCCTTTGTATCTGCCATTCACATCGCAGATGCTAGATAAGACAGTCCTTTTGATGGCTTTAATCATAAACATTCAAAGAAGATAAAAGACTTCTTCCAGCTCTCTTTTTTATATCTCTCATTGTCTGCTTTATGCCTTCATGGCTGGAGAAAACATACACCAGTGTCCAAGATCTTTGGCATATAAACTTTGGTCTTCAATCTCCAGTAACCAGTGGTTATTAAACTTTGATCCCAAGTCCTGAATGTATTATCTATGTTGCTTTTCAAGGAGGGCAAAGAGCCAGTCTGGTGGTTTCAGAGCACAGCTTCTCGAAAATGAAGAAAATGAAGGAAACAAAACTATCAGGAGGACAAGCAGGAGTTATTCCATACCTACACAGGGGTGTATTTCTAAAAGCCCTGAAGTCTAAAGTTAAATGGTAGAACACCCCTTGGCTGCCAGCAGAAGTGGTGTAAGGACCTTGCATCGTCCAAATGGAATAGTGTTGTTCCTGTGTACAGGTGCATGAGGAGAAAGCATCTCTTAGGAACCATATATTTGTGTTTGTTGTTCTTCCCAGGCCCCATACACATCTGTAGCAGAGGAAAGGCAAATACTAATATGCAGATATGTGTTTGCAAAATATTCAAGGAGGAGGAGAAATGGAAATCACTGTGTGATGGAATTGACATGAAACACAACTGTACAACTTCTATATTTGTTTGAGTACAGACAACAGCAGAGGGGAAATTAATCTCCAAAAGTCCATTGTAGGACCCCTTTTCTTTGCTTCTCTCATTATGATCTTTTTTTAGCATAAGTGGGTGACACACCTTTCCTTCACATACTTCAATATTTAAAGGTGTGCAAGAGCCCGAGAAGGCAGAACAGAAACAGTTGCCAGTGTACTGAGGAGGACTATGCAGCAAGCTTCAAATGCAGAACCAAGTACTTAGGATGTCTTATTACTTACCGTTTTAGAACAAGAAAAAAGGCTTTCCAGCTGCAAGGAAAAGCAGGCAGCTGGGTCTCTAGGCAGCGGATAACAAATGCAGACTGCATTGGGACCAGAAAAAAGGATTAAGTTTGCTTTCCTACTGGTGGTTCTCCCCACTGATTGCTGAAAGATGTAGATAACAATTACACCAACAAAGAAACAGCTGTAAGATTAGGTAGGCTCAGTCCATGACTGCACAGGCAGAGCTATACAGTACTGTGGTCCATTTGTTCCACTTACAAGGATTCAATCTTTTTCTTGGTTCCAAACTGTGTCCCTGACCACAGTGCAACTTCTACCCAGGCCACTTCCTAGCCTAGAAAGTGGCAGAGATACAAAGCCAGAGAAAACTGCTGTCCCTTAAAAAGAATAAATTTCTCACAGGTCACATCACATTCTATCCTAAAAGCCTAAGAGAAGAATATTTGTAATATAGTAGGAAAAAGTCAGTTTAGCCATGTTTCCTGTGTTACGTAGATCAGCATTGGAGGCCTAGGGAAGACCAAAAGCAAGGAACATCAACACACAGTGATAATATCCAGCATGATCTTCCAGGTACCTGAAATTCACAGGCTTCAGAGCAAGCATATTCATGTTAGACAATCCTTGATAAATCTTATTTCACAAATTTATCTAATTTTGTTTAAGTAAGCATGCATATGACACAGAAGCATATACTTGTACTTTCCTCTGGGAAGTAATCTCTGGATTAGAAGAATCTGCTATTTTTATGGCTGATCTTGTATTTGCTCTTGGAAAAGTTGAAATGCATTTTACTCTGGCTCAGTTTCATGAACACTGATGAAAATATTAGTATTCACAAGTATACATATAAAAGGAAACTTCATATTTCCAAATAACTCAATATGTAAATATTTGGTACATAGTAATGTTTATATACTCAATCAAATATTCTAGGATTAACAGATGTCCTAAATCCTTTTATGTACAATTATCTCAGATATTGCTCAAACCATAATAAACAATTATAAGTTTGGAAATACCAAAAAAATGCTAACTTTTTGAAAGAAGAATTCATAAACAAATCTTTTACCTTTTGGGAAAACAGGTACTGCATTGTAAATATTTATTATAGATGTATTATTGAGGAAGAGGCAGAGCTGGAGTTGTACAGCTGGAACTAAGTTGCTATGAATAATTTTGTTAAAGAACACTGTCAACAATATTTATACTGTGTCCAAATTGTGCTAAGTTTTTACACACCATTAAGAAGATAAGATCACATACCTATTGCAGTGTTTGGAGCTCTCTCAGAGCCAAGAAGTCTGGCAGGACTCCACTGCAGTCAGTGCCTAAGCTCTTAACAGATGGGTGTTGCACAACATGCCCCTCTGCAGAGCACAGCTCATCCAGGAGCTTCAGAGAAGCTTTTCCCTACCCCAGTGCCCCAGCACGGCTGAGAGTATAAGATGGGATGCTGTGAAAGGAAAGTCATTAAACCCCAAGTGCAGTGAGCTGCTAATGAGTATTTTAAGGGCAAAGAGTCTTGCTCTAATCAAATTCTCATTTGGTGGAGGCACTGTAGAGAGAATTTCACTCTGTTGCACACATACAGACTTGGTGTGTCTGTGTATGTCTGGGTTCTGCTCAGATGCTCTGCTCTGACTTCACTTGCTCAGGGGTAGAGAAATTTACAGGTGAGTTCATGAATGCAAATGAATGCATGAAGTATGATGCTAACCCTGACAACTTAAAGATAATTGTATGCAAATGTGCATGTGTAGATATATAAATTCTCACAGGATATAATTATAAAATAATACACACAGAACCAGTCTAACCTCAGGTATATATGCTTGTTGTTGTTTACCTAGTTCTTAGACTGTAAAAATTTATGGGTTTTTTTTTAATATAGGCTATTTCTTACTTCAGTGCTTTCCTTTTAATTTTGTTTGGATTTTCCTGGTGGTACTATATGTTAAATAATTAGTTAGGGTCAAGACAATTATTTTTAATTCAAGAGAATTGCTTCCTTAGAACATTTAGTCTTGTGATTTAGTTTTAGGTAGTCCTGCAAGGGGAGTGAAGTTGACCTCAATGACCCTTACATTTGTGTCCCTTCTAAATTCAGATATTCAGCAATTCAATGAAAATGATGTAAAATTATTTTTCCCCTACAAAACATCAATTGAAATTAGATCATCAGAGTTGCCATTCCAGAAAGATATAATTTGAAAAAACATTTGTTGTCTATCAAGTTCTGGATGGAATCCAGAGAACCGATTTTAAGGATATCTTAAAACTGTAAACACCAAGTTTTAGCCCACATTTCTTTAGAAAACCTGGTTTGTGGGACTGGAACTATTGTCTGTTTCTATTTGTCATGTTCACCACTAATAATGTCTCAAACATCAGCAATTTCACTCTAACAGAGATTACGAAGTCTCCCATACCACCAAGTTTTTCTAGGTCTGGAGGCAGCAGCATCCAGGCTGTAAGAGGGACACCTGTGGTGACCCATTATGGGGTGCTACAGGACTGAAAATGGACAGAGCCATCACAGAGGCTTCAGACACCAGTAGAGACCATGGACCAGAGCTGTTGCCCAGCCTTGGCACAGCCCAGCACGCAGCAGACAAGCCTGCAGGAGCCAGAGAGTAGCTCCGGTGGCTCGGTGAGAGGAGTACGAGCTGGAAGGCAGGCATAGCTGCCCGATGGCACTCGCAGGTGGGTGGCCCTGCGGCCCCTTTATCCACACAGGGTCTCTAACCAGCAGCGCTGCTGCAGCGAGGGACCTTGTCCCGGCCCCGGCTCCTGGAAGGAGCGCGCTGCTGCCGATGCTGTGCGCTGCCCACAGGTGGCAGTGAGCCTTCACCGTTCGCCAGAGAGACACCAAATTCGCCTCTGAGCCTCTTGGTGTTTGTGGGCATCCATCGGCCTTGAGGGCCCCTGCTTGAGGCGCTGGGGCCTGGCTTTCGGGGAGCTCCTCGGCAGAGAGCTGTGCTGTCCGCTCCTCGCTCCGAACGCCGCAGCAGCATCTGTCTCACTGGGAAGGGTCTGTGGGTCGGTCAAAATGAGCAAGATCTGCAGAAAAATCCAGTCAAATCTCTGATGTCAAATGTCAGTGTAGTTGGAAAAGCAACACTTCAAAGCAGAATATGTTTCAGTGATGGTGATAATTTTATTATCTGTATCTGCCTGAACACGAGCCTGATGTGGAACGACAGAGCAAGGGAGGGAAAAAGAAAAGGAGGTGAGCAGATCAGATGTGATCAGAAGATTGCTCATGCTAAGTAATAAACTTTGCTGTCAACAAACACAGCTTCCCTTGGATTTTTCAAAGGATAAAACCACCATTGTTTACATTTAAGCTATCCTCTCTCCCATGTCCTTTATCATAACAAAGTTATTTAGGTTCCCTATGAAACAACAGTATATATTTCTGATGTTCCAAAATACATGCTGAATACAAATTTTCAAACCTTCATAGATAACTAGATTAGATTAAAGAACAAAAACAATGGTGTTGAGTGGAAAAACAGACAGTAAGTAACATTTGGCCAACCTGTAAGCTGAAGTTGTTTGCACATACTACATAAAATCTGGGTGTCTGTCCCTTCATTTTGTTCTGGAATCAATAAATACATGTATCATGCAGGTTTGGGGTTTTGGGGGGATTCTCCTTTTTTCTTTCCAAAAGTAAGAGCAACTTCAAAGTGACGAATAGCATCTGAAAACTGAAAAAAAACAAAACAAATGTAATTCTGTCTCCAACTGCTGCCCAAATGTGAATTAACTGTGTGAGTTTTTCTCTGCTCTCAGACAGCTGTGAACATCTGCCAAGTGACTGGAAACCCATTGCATATGGTGCCACCTGCATCTTGATACACAGCAACAAGCCAGTTTTTGCCACCATGTATGTTTTTGCATCTTCACTGAATCCACTGGAGCTGCATGCATGTAACTGAGAGTTTAATCCCAGTGGAGCTGTGTTGTGTTTCCCCGTGACTAAGTTCAGGGGACTTCAGTGGAGTCACAGGGTGTAACTGAGACCAGACACACTCTATAGATGAATACTTTTAATAGTCAATCCTTTCACCAGTCTGGTGCCCTGCTGCAAAGTTTCCCCTAAAAAAATGGATATTCTGACAAATAAGGAGCTTGCTACTAGACGTCTACAGCTTGGTGGACTGATTTTAGGACAAATTTTTTAACACAGCCGAGTCTTCTGCTGTTATCTTGTGAAAAAGCAGTTCCATGCCCTGAGCCAATATGGAGGCACAAGTCCTGTAGGGAAGACCAGCTCAAAATCTACATCTAGTGGGAGAGAGATCTGGAACCCGGGCCTCAGAGGCTGTCTGTGTCCTGCCTCTCCAAGGCAGTGGCCAGATTGGCTTTGTGAAGAGCAGTAGGTTCATCATGTTCAGCACCCAAACTAAGTTAATTTATTTTTGGAGATTCCTGGTCTGGAATGGCCTTGATCTGAATGTCTGGAGCAAGTAGGAAGCTCATCTCAGAGAGCTGGCAGTGCAGATACAGAAGGTGAATTCTGTACTGTTTTGTCTCATCAGTCTCTGCCACAGAAGAGAATTTTTGTTCTCAGGCTACCGAGAAGTAGATACTAGGTAGACAATGTTTATACTCTTCAGGAAAACAAAACTCCACCTAAAGAGTCCCCTTGGCACATAATTTTAAATTCTGATTCAGGTACTGCAAGGGAAAACATAAAAAAGAAATTTGCATTTGTTTTAAATGTAGTAAAATTAATCCTTGCAGTCTTTGTTATTTTGTATACTATGTGCATTTTTTGGGCAGAATAATTTTCACAGGATATGCATATTGCAATTTTATGCAGGAATAAATTTCACATACAAAGTGAAGCCAGAACTGTCTGGCACAGAGCTCCTAAGGACAGATGGTGCCACCTGCATCCTCAAGTAAGAATAGTCCTAGCCAGGTTTGTAGACAATGACCTATTTAAGTGAAAGAGGGAAAAAATCTATGAGCTCTCTTCCTATCAAAGTACAGAACATTTGCAGCAGCACAAAATTATTAAACTTAAGCATTATTGAGAGCGGTCTTTTCACTGACTTATAGCTCTCTAGTCAAATCTGTTGTTTCTTTCTTGCCACCCAGCTTTTTTTCCAAAATATATTTGAGCCACAGATCCTGGGGTTTTATGTAGAAGCCTCCCCTATGTTCTCCTTCTTCCTCTGACCAAGGTTATTCAGCCCTAGTTTAAGCCCATGTTTTTGACTGGCTTATTGTTGAAATGAATTTGCAGTTGTGTCTTGATACTGTATTATCTTGCCACTGAAATGTGAGATGTCACAAATGCTGCTCTGAAGGGAGCACCAGTGTTTTAAATGTCATTTGAACATACATACCTTTAAGATGCAGTAAGAACAACCAGTGTAAAGATAAATAAAGGAAGGAGAAAAAAGGTAAGCATGTGCGTTTTTCTTAACATGAAAAGTATTCTATTTACAGGAAAAACATTTCTTTTGTTATCACTGGACTCCATTTCCTGATAAGAAAATATTTGTTCTGTGTGCATTTAAAATTACATCTGTCCTTTGTGACAAGACATTTGAAACCAGAGTCTTTCATTTATTTAATTATCACTTATTCCCAAAAGTTTGTTTCTTTTGTGTGAGTATACAGATACATGTCTATACACCACATTTTATGCCTAGTGAAGAATTTAAACAACAATACAGGCATTAGATGACATTGGATTTGCTTTTCTTTCAGCATTGTTAACTGGCAATCAGATGAAATCTGATTTGTTTCTAGAGAAGTGGAAAGATAAACAAACTTAGGGTTTTAAATCTTGCTATAGGTCTTTCTTTCTAGATTTCTTCTAATACATGAAAGAAGAGTCCATTCAGACCTGCTATCTGCTTGGTGTTCTTGAAACCAGCAGAGGCTAAAAGGTCTGTTGAGAGGTCAGTCTGTTGACAGTTGACAAAGATGAATGTCCCCTAGGTTTTGGCACCTCACATTTTGGAAATAGACTTAATTGGTTGCCTTCTACCAATAGATAACAGTGAAAGTTCAATCACTATCATTATTTTATATCAGGCTAAGCAGAAGTGAACTGGAACACTTTTTGTGGTCTGGTCATTCAGTATAAAATTTAAAAATGCTCAAAACAATCAGGCTTAAAAAGTCTGTTAAAAATGTCACCAACTTTTTACAAACTTCAAAGAAATTTTTTTTTCCATTTGAATTTCAGGATGAAGTCTGGATCTGCTTCTGACTTAAATGCCCAGTTTTCTCCATTACTGATTAGAATTCTTTGTGGTGGGGAATGTTCAGGTGGAAAAATGAAAACTGCCCCCTTCTCAGTGCAGTTGGGAGCCACGGGAATGAATGTTCAAGGAAATGTTTTTGTATACTTTACAGTACTACAAAACAACACCAGGTTTTGATTTGTTTAAGTTATATTTTTATTAATAAAATTATATGAATGTTGTTGGAAGACTGACTAAAGCCAGAATGGTGGTTTTGTATGACATCTATGCAATTTAGATAGAATTCATATGAGGTAAAGTAATGTGGATATTTATAGCCACTTCTATTTTCTGTTGTGCCTGAGGTTGTTAAACTTTTTAATGCTCTTTTCTTTTTAGACTAGGGACCCTGAAATAAGTTTTTGAAATGTATCTGTGGCATATGTGTGTTTTCATAAACTATATTTCTACTTTACTGTGCAAATACAATATGAAGAATATCCCTTTTGCCAGGAAAGTGAGGTTTGATAAACTCAACTGAAATGGAATTTAATGGAAAGAAATGAATGAGGCCTTTACAGATTAGTTCAGTGAATGGTTTTTAAAGTTTCAAATTAAATGACACATTAAAATGCCTGCTTTGCCAGCTTTTCTGGCACAAAACAGATATAACAAAATGTAACTAAATCTCTTTTAACATTTGAGTTATAACAAAACCACAAGAGAGATTTTTTAACAAAGACCAGGCTACAGACAGGACTGAACAGTCTGAACACTGACTTCTACATATATAAGCCTCAATGAAGTGTTAGTCTCACATGCATAAGTAAACAATAAGCCTGTAGAAGGAAATAGAGGCTTTAAAACTGCTTCTTTTACCTTAAGTCTGGTTTCTCAGACCTCTCCAAGTAGTCTTTCAAGCAACAAAGTGACCAGACTACTACCTTCCTTCAAGTGCCTTGACAAGTTATTTTCCAGTCTAGTATTACTGAAAGCTTAATTTCTTGTAATGACTTGATATACAAATGCCACCTTTCAGAGGAGGTTGTTTCTCAGGAGGAAAATAGTTATATAACCTTATTAATTTCTGCATTGATTTTTTTTTCAAATCATGCTGTGTGATACTGAACCTGTCTCAAAGCTACTATGCTGGAAAACTGTAAGTAAAAATAAATATATAAATAAATTTTTAAAACATTATTTTTAAAACCATTTCTGAAACTCTGTTAAGATAATGCTTTCTTATAAATTTTTTATTCACTTCCTGTAATTTTTCTTGAATTTAGTGAGCACTGAATTTTTCTCTGATGTATATTACTGTTTATTCCTGAGAAAAGAGAAAGGTTGAGTTTCTTCTGGATTTAGAAGCAAAGAAGCCCAGATAGGAGAAGCCTGTATGGTCCACAGAGCATTTGAACACTGAAGGAGCAGTCATGGCAGAAGCTCTTGACATGGGAGAACAACACAGCTGAAGGAAGAGTTTAAAGAGAGGTGGAATGGCTGGAAGTTCTTCCCTGGAAACAGCCATGTGGGGACTCTCTGCAAGGGACTAGACAGCCTGTCTATCAAGTGTTTGCTGCACATACAGAGGACTTCTATTTACACCTTCTGATAAGGTTCTTTCTTATTTCATCCAACCCCAGGAGATCAATTCAAGTGTTTGTGAATGTTTCCTTACCAGCAAAGAAAGCACAGTAAAATGAGAAGACCACCCTCTCATGGGAAGGCAAACTGAGAAAGCTGTGACTGAGAATGGAAGAGTGAGGAGAGTATTACCATAAGACAGAATCAGAAAATTAGAGTTGTTTAACCCATCAGTAGGACTGTTAAATCCACCCTGTGCCATGAGGACACTGTGGGAGCAGAAAATCTGGATCACTGGCAAAATTAATACAGTCTCCTGATGTTTCCTGAAGTTTCTGATGCTTGATATAACTGAATAATCTCAGATCTTTCATCCCTGGTGTAACAAAATATTTACTTGGTGCTGTCTTTGCTGCCTTTGAGCTAAACTGAAGTGTTCACACTGACTACCATGGCAACTGGGGTATTCAGGTGCAGGAAGAAGCTAGATATCTACCTCAAAAAATGGAAATCAGGTGGAAGAGTAGTTGGTAGATCTTGGCCAGAAGATTTAAAGAAGAGGTAAAACAAGACCTGTTCTTATCTTCTTAATATTGGCAGGATGCAACTCATTTGTGAGAGTCATTGTGAGAAAGAGCACAGAGATGTTTGAAATCTAACTAGTGGGTGATAGATGTGGAGGGGAGAACTGATATGTCAGAATATGGGAGATGGAAAACTACTGCGAAGAGGCTGCGCAGGGCTCTGAAAATAATATTTTATGTTAAACGTCCTATAAGAATGGGAGAGAGTAGAGGGAGATAAAAGAGAGGTGATTTAGTGAACTCTGTTGGCTGAGAAGAGGAATTTTGCAGGAGGATTCAAGATGGATACCAGCTGATTCTTGTTTCAGTTTCTTCTATTACTATATTCGAAACTTTGTCCAGCTACTAACAAGAAAGTTTTATACTGTTACTGAACAAATGTAACAATAGAAATACCCTGTGTATATAGGGCTTATTTCATTTATCAGGGGCTGGGAGCTAGTATATTCTTTATTTCAGAAAGCACAGGGTGAGCTGTGTTCATTATTCACCTTTCATAACTATTTCCACAGATGCCTCTAAGCTCACCCATTGCCTGACTTAGATGTACAGCATCTTCACACTCAGGTGTACAAACACAAAAACCAACAGAAAGATTTAGTAAGCTTTTCAGTTAACATATGCAAACAGACAGCAACATCTGGGAAAAAGAACAACAATAAATTTTCATAGCCACTAAAGCATTGCTTATTCCATTTACCACATTGATCAACCTCACTACCATTTTGCATGGCCAGTGCACTTGAATGCAAAATGCCAAGGATGGCACAGTCCCAACCAATAAAATGCTGTTTTTTCTCAGCAAGCCATGCACTTGTAGAAGGCTCAAACGGAATGCTTTTGTTGGTTTTGCTTGCAAAAGTGGGCGTGTCACAAGCTCATTGGAAAAGGTGACACTGGAGAGGGGCAGTTTGCAGACTAACTAGCTGGAGATACTGTGCACACTGAATCCTTTCCCATACATGGATGGCACTGTGCTGCAAGCTCTCCAATACCTACCAAAAAGAAATAGAGGTACGAGGGTTCCATGTGGTAGATTGTACTATTTATATTTTTTATTCACAGTTTCTCTCATAACTCCCCCACACTTGGTTTGTGAGGCATACTGGTCATAGTTGCCTTCTGAAGCACTCAGAAGTGAGTGACATAGAATAGGCCAGAGGAGAAATTGGGCAGTTGGCTTTTGCCCAGAGAACAAATACAACATTCTAGCTGCTGCAAACCTGGTGGTACAGCATGGTATAAGACAAAGTGGGGCAAGCACTCTCCATGGTGCAAGCAGAGGCTAGGAGACTCCCAAGAGCAGACTCAGAGATGAACCTCAGAGTCAGTGGGAAGAGAACTGCTTCTGGTAGATCTGGAGGACACAATGTGGAGACTGTTAAATTATAAGAAGTCATTAAAAACACGGGCTGAAGGAAAATCTCTTGGAAAGGCCCTGCCTCTGATAGGGGGAAAACAAAATTACTCATAAAAACTTATGTCCTGTCTAGGAGACAAAAGCTGATTAATTTTAAAAGGAAGGCTGCTGTACTTTGGGTTTTTAAATGTCAGTTCCTCTACTTGGGGTTTTGGAATAATTGATGCTACAAACAAGAGGTCTTTTGAGGTTTTTCACATACATTGTCCCAAGGAAAAGTACAGGTCTGGATCTGGTCAAGTCAAGATCCTGCAGTGCATCTACCCTCTGTGCTTTACTAGAGAGTCCAAAAAAGATGGTTTGTAAAAAACCAGTTCTGATAGGATCATAATGAGTGTATGGGGTGAAGAAAATCAACAGGCCAGACAGGAGGGCACTTAATTCCGGATACCCATGGCATTAACTGTGTGTTTGATTGGTTGCTGATGAGTTTTCAAAATATACTGTTGGTTTGGATATGGATGAAATTGGACAGTGACACATAGGAGCAGATCTGCCCAAGAAAACTTGTACCAAGCTGGTGTTGCTATTGTAATTCTGTCTTATCTCCCTAAGTAAATACACTTCCCAATGCTAAGTGCTTGCAATTCCAAGCAGAGTAAAAGAGCACTGATAAGATTGAAGTACTAAGATGTCTAATTTCATGAGACATATAAATATCTTTTGTATGTCTTTATCAACATATATACAGAGAGGAGACACAGGTCCTAGCAGGACAATTGGGACAGGATAGCTCTTCTAGTTTGCAGGAAATAGCTAGAGAGATTAATCAATGTACCACACCAGTTATTCCCATAATTCTTTCAGAGTTGTTCTAGAACCAACTAGTAACAATTTTTCAGAAATTTTTCTTTTCTTCAACTGGAATTGTTCACATGGAAAACATATCATTGGCAGAAAGTAGAAGTTGTTCAGTTTATAATGATTTTACAAACCGTGATGAACCACTGAAGACCATCATCTTTAACTGTGGCAGTCTTCCAGCAGAAGAGATGGGTATGGCATTCTCTGCAAAAGCAAGAATTCTTTCCTGATACTGGAGGCTGTTTTATTTCAGTACATCAGATATGAACCTGTTCAGAAGGTATGAACAGTTTACTGTACACTGTTATTATTAATTGTAACAGGATAGAACTGGGAAGTGCTTGTCTTAAACTGATTTTGAAGGGCACTATTTCTTCTCACAGTCTTACTGTTCTGATGCCTCTAAGTAGTGACTCACTGTTGTACCACACTTGAAATGCACAAGTTCAGTTGCCTCTTGTAACCCTTGCATAAGCACTAAACAAAAAACAGTTCTAAAAATGGTGAACACAGCTAAAATCTTAATGATCTTGACAGTTGCTTACTAGCATAGAAACCTTCCACTTCCCACTTGTCTGGTCCTCAAGTTAAATTTCAGTGACCTTCAGAAATTACATTTTTCATAAAATTGGCAGACAACTTTCAAGATGACAGATGTACTGTATGAATGTATCTCCTTTCTCTTACCTGCACAACTGCATATAAAAATAATCCCACCTGTGAGGGGAACATGAGAGGTGTGTCTGAGGCAGCAGCAGGAAACCTGCAACATTCTTTCTTATTCAAAAAGCCTCCAAGAAAAATGAAAAGGTTCATAGTGGGCTTTTGCAAGAAAAGTTAACAGTGTTTCCTGGGTCACTGTTTGGAAGCAAGTGAAAGGATTTGGGACCCCTTTTGTCAACATGATTGCAGTCATGTAGGGGAACAGACCTTATGCCATCAAGGAAGGAGGGACAAACTTCAGTAAGAACCTTTTCATGGTCTTGAGGTTGCAACCAATTAGGAACCATCAGCAAGGTAGAATTAGGACATAGCCTCACACAGGAAGTCCTGATGAAAATGCTTTCTAGCTAACATCCTAGCTAACACTCATCTGTGGGTTTATGACAAAATGTCACCCAAAACCTGTACAGGATGGAAATTTTGTGTTTGTATTAAAAATGTTTTAAACATTTCTGAAGGGCTGGCATTGCATACTTGGTGTTTTCTCCTGCAAAATTATCTAAGGAGAGACAATGACTGGAAACCTTTCTTAAGGCTTCTTATGCCATTTAAGCTATCAGTGAATGGCGAAGAAGAAACCTGGGTCAAAATCCATGCATAAATTTAATCCTGGCAAAGGAAATACAGTTAATTTAAACAAAAGTGGATTTCGATTCTTCCTTTGTGATGTTCTTCAGCTGCAGTAAGGAACACATATTACAGATCTGTTCTGAAGTAAAATCAGTGGCTGGTCCCCATACCTACTTGGACAAGTGTCAAAAGAAATGATAAAACAACAAATGTCTTGCAATGGTTCAATGTATTAGAAAGGGGAGAAAGTGTATGTTGCATATCAGTTGCAGGAGAGCATCCCTTAACACCACAAATGTTGTGTTAGGATGTTCTGGGAGGCATTGTCCACAAAGGGGGTTAAATTCTAGAGAGTCATTAAAACATGGGATTAGGGACAATCTCCAGAAGAAAGTCACCATGCAGGGAAAAGAATTCTCTCTTTAGACAGTGACTGTCTCATGGCTGAGACAGAGGTCCCCAAATCTGTAATCATTGAATTACACACACAGAATGACACACTTGCTCATTCTGCGCTGTTTGTTCCCTACTCCTGGAACAGATTTATGACAGGGTTTAAATGGGCTGCAGCTCTCCCTCCGGCATGTTGGTGCCTCCCTCCCAGCCTTTCTCCAGCCGGCAGCATGCCTGCAGTCCAGACCTCCCTTCTGTGTGGGAGAGCTCTGCTTGCTCCCAGTGACTGGCTGAAGGCAAGGGGAAGCCTTGCATTTTTGCATGCCAAATGCCTAATACTACATGCTAAACGAGACCTATTTTTTTATAGGTAGTTCAAAGTCCTGGTATGTGTCACCTAACACAGCCAGCTGCATTGCTCCAATCACTCAGATTCATAGGAAATCTGGGACCTCTCCACCACACCATACCAGGACAACAAAAGCCGTTTTCATTGACTTTGGCAACTTTTATGAGGCTGAAATAATCACAAACATTTTGGGGTGTGCCACAAATGATACAATTCTCATTATAATTCCTCCACAGCATTTAAAATGTTACTTTCAGTTTGTCACATAATGCCTCTTCTATCAAGTGAAAAAAAAAATTCTAATGTGTGTATCTTTATGTATATGTTCTCTGAGTTTGCTTGAAGCATGTACAGAAGGACAAGCACAATCTGCTGCTAAGGGAGTAGGATATAAGGACTTTTATTTTTTTTCCTTTAAACATCACTATAAACTTTACTCATTTTAAGGGCTATGATTTATTAAAGGATGGAAAACAAAATTACAGTCTTTGTACTACCTCCTTGTACTTCCAAAGTGCCTTTTTCATGCAGTGGGATGCATTTCCTGGATTCCATGAGATAAAATCATAATATGAATATGATTGTAATATTTGAAGAAAAAGTTAGAAGAGTGAGATTGTAAATCCTGGTTTAGTTCATAACTGGTGACAGCATCAGAAAAAATTTAGCTAAAAATTTGGATAGTCATGTTGCTGCACTTTATAATTAAAGGCTTGACACCATTGTGTAAATAACAAATTTTTACCTCTTACCATGTATTTCAGATCATGATGTCACATCCAGAAACTGTGGTACAGCATCTGACGTCACCTTCCTTTCCCAAACATACCAGCTTAATCACAAAAACTACCTGTAAAGGAGCATTTTTCCCTGTTAGAAAAGAAGCGTTGAGAACAAAAATCTGTAAGACACAGAGCATGTGATGTGTTCTTGCAAGGAAAGACGATACGTGTGATGTCAGCCAACTGAAGAATTACTTGGCAGATGGAGGTGAAAGAACAAAACCCATAAGACCCAGCTCAAACTTCGGAGGGTCTCGTGGTTCATTGAACTGCAGCTGTCCAGCAGCCTTGGAACAGGCCAAGCCACTTCTTTACACCTCCAGGAATATTTAAGATCTTATTTATCCCTAAATGTTGTGGTTTATTTACATTTGAATGTTTGCAGTTCCTACTCCGCAATCAAGAAAAATCTATGCTCAGAATTCCCCCATAATCTCTTATTTCTTCACAATTCCCTTGATAACCAGACAATATGGTGCAGCTGGACAGAATTTTAAATATGCATTTCTTATGCCATCTGCATGTTTCCTCTAGCAGCCTGCCATCCCCCATCACACCAGGCAGAAAGCAGCTAACAGAACTGAGAAAACCTTCCCATTTCTTGCAACATTTTTCATATTTTCACATGAGTGATGCAGTTTAAAAAAAAAGCTTCTTTTGAACTATATGTCACTAATCACAGAAAGACTTTATTGAAAGTGAAAAACATGTAAGAGGTGTAGATAATGTCTGAACATGAAAAATTAAAGCCTTTTTTGGAGATTCAAGCCCAGGATACAAAAAAAACCACACATTTTCTGAGTTAAAGTATTTGTATCCATTTCTATAAACACTAAATTATGTTTCTAATTTTTCTATGACATGCATAATTTCCATTCCTCGCATAACATAATAAACAAATGTGGAGTCTGTATTTGAAACATGTTTGCAAAACTTCAGTTATCAGTCATATATCTGGGTAGATTTAACCTCCAGATACGTAATAATTAATACTTAGTTGTTAGAAAAACCCTCCAGTCCCTCTCCCTCCTGCAGCTGCTGTGGGACCTGCCGGGTGCTCCCACTTCGGGGGAGACACAGACAGTCCCGTGCGTGCGTGTGAGCTTGCAGGAAAGAGAAGGGGGATATTTCTAACATAAATAGGATTTCTCTGGAGAAGGAAGAGGGAGACTGGCTTCCAGGTGAACAGACAGTTTATTCCAGCTGCTGTCCCCAAAAGCCCCGAGCTCGGGGTGGGATAGCATTCTTAAAACCTTTGTTCTGGGCGTGGATAACACAGGACTGTCCAATCAAATACAGAGGAGTCCGAGAGTGACAGCGCTGCAACCACCAATAGCTTTTGGGCTTCATGCATATTCATCTCTTCATTAAAACCTTCCCGCTCTCCCAGGTAGAACAAAAAGCCATGCTGCCACCACCCCCGGGCAGCCACACTTAGTGAAATTTTATGATTTCTACAAACACTCCAATTATGATATAGATGATCATTTATGACCATGTTTATCTCATGACTAAAGAGATATCTGGCAAGCACAGCAGCAGATGTGTGTATTTGTGCTATGATATGGTCTTTTCTAAAATTTTAACATAATCATGTCCAGTCACGTCTTTTTCTAGCCTTTATTGATAATGGGAAGATTAGATTTCATGCTGCTTTGGCCCACAGAGACATCAATTAATGGCTCTGATTTTCACTGTGAAGAAAAATACACTGGAAAGCCAAAGGAAAATTGTGATTTCTTCTATGAGTCTTGCATAAGAATCCCAAGTTCTGACTTATGCACCTCCAAAGGTGCATAACCAACTCAAAGTTCTGCTTCACACCAGGAGAATCTGATGTATTTGTTCTCCGATATGGTCTAGTTTCTTTTTCATGCTGGGTCTCTTTCTCATACAGGTAGCAGTGATAGTAAGATTTGTTTCTTAAATTCAGAACCAGTTTTAGCAAACTGGAACTGTGTTTCTTCAATAGGCATTCAGCACAGTGCATTATCTTATAGGATGCATGCCACCTCTTTGCTGACTAACACACATTGCAAATAAATTCAAAGTAACCTACAATACAGTAACTTTTCATTGATAAGTTTTATGAAAAATATTGAAACACAAAATGTATTACAAATAATCCCAGCCCAAAAGTGCTTAAACTGAAGTCTAGAAGCCAGCACAGGAAGAAGGAATTGTCTTTGCTGTACTTCCATTGCACTGATTGCACACACGTGCACATGTATGCAAAGTGTCAGGGCTGTCTGAGGGGACAAAGCTGCTTAGTGTATGTTTATATCATGAACTCCCTAGGGAATTCAAATCCCTTTGTTACTTAGTTTTGCTTTTAAAATCCTGTTGACAACAACTTCCAGATGCTCAAAACTGCCTCAGCTAGGATGATGGGACTTCATACTTTACTTTCAGTCTACTTGTGCTATCAAGAGAATCTTCCATTATAAACATAAAATCAGACAAATTTATTTCTTTTCTGAATAGGTGGTGCTGAGAGGAATCATTAGTTTTAAACATAATCCATTTTTTTTATTACTTAGTAGCACTGAAAATGTTAACACTGTGTAAACTAGTGAAGAAGACTATAGTCATTAATCTTTTCATTACTGTAATTATCAATAGACATGGATTTCTAATGTTACAATTCCATATCAGTTCCCAACAACAGACCTTTTGGAAAAATATCTCTCCACCAAAAAGGTGCAAAGATTTTCAGGTAGAGGGGCTCATCAGGAAAAGGGGCTCATCTTTTTCCTGTACACATAGTGAAGATGATCACATAGTAAAAGCAACATAATTTGAAAAGAAGTGTTTTGATATGTTTCTGAGATAAGAGAGGAGCAGGAGGTAACACTCTCCTACCATCTCCTGTCTTTTGCTGAATCTTGAAGGACCATAAGAACATCTTCATCTCTGTTCAGCATCCTTGCAGCACTATACTAATCTTCTCCACATCTCTTACAAACTATTAACCCATGAACAGAGTGCACCTTCCTATATTAAGCCAATGATAACGTAAACAGAAATGGAAAAGACAAGTCCTTAACAAAGTTTAAATGAGGGCCAAAATTCAGTGGTACAACAAGGGAGAAGTAATGTCTGAATTGATTCTTTTTCTTGGGACTCTTGCCTTTTTATTTTGATTTGTTTGCACACATAACTGATTACTTCACCACCAGAACTATTGTCACAGAATTTTCTGTATTTGCAATTTTGTCACCAACATCAGACACTTAGTACAGACAAGCCCTTACATGTTGTTTTTAAATGGAGTGACTGGGGCAGTAGTGTTTGTGAAGCCATATAAAGAGTAGATTCATTCATTTCTCCAACCTCGGCTGTTTTTGAACCATTCCCAATAGTTACCTCTTTAATTCAAATTTGAAATGTTAGAAGAGATACTCTATAGTCTGTTCCAGCTATAAAATAATATTTTCCTTCTCATTCTGAGTGTCTGCAATTGTTCTCTCATAGCTCTTAACCTTTAAAGTCAGGAGGTCACTTGGAAGCTCTCCAGTCTGAAATGTGAATGTCCATATTTAAAATACAGAAACCCTCTTAAAAGGATGAAGGTATTTTTATTTGAAAGCCCAGTTTATAATGACTGTTGTCCATCAACCCAGAACTACTTTCTTGCCAGGGATCTTTATTGTTTCTTTCTTATTACATGGTATAACAATTCTTTGGTACTCATTTCCTGAAGAAGATTACTTTTCAGTATCAAACTTCGCCAACAGGTCTTTTTTGGGCCAAAGTCTGCAAATCTGCATTGCAATGAAACAGGGAAGCTTTCCAGGCATTGCTGACTGCAGAGAAAAATCTGATGTCTGTTCTACTGTTTCTTTCTCTGCACATTTACTGCTGATCATGAATGTATGCACTCTGGGCTGTACTCATCTTAGAGTTTCTTGCAATGAAACACAAAACCAAGAGAAACCTGACTGGTTTTGGATTTCATTACAAAATCTAAACGCAGCCCCATTTTGTCTGAAAGTTTGCTAACATTCTTAATGCCTTTGAAATTGAGTGGGGGCACTTATGACTCAGCTTGGCAGATTTAAGGCGTCATATTGAAACAGGCATTTGATTAAAAAAGGTGCATCAGAATGACCAAGGTAATTTTAAAGATGCACCACAGCAACTTAGAAGACCCATTAGCAAAACTAATTTAACCACTTCCATATGTGAAACATTTGTAATACAGAGGCCAAACTTCCTTTGACCAAACAAATATTGACTATTTTAAATGAAGCAGATTCAATAACAATATAATCATAATTGCAGATTGGGATCTCTGCTGCTTTCTCTCTGTAGGCCATTTCAGTTGTGGCTTTCACCAGCTAGTGCAACTTCTCATTTTATTGCCACATATTAAAATTAGTGTTGTGGATCAATATGAATAACAGCATTGTGAAAGAGACCTTGTATCTTCTAAATTTGGCTTGTGGAGTGTAGCTGTGCTTCACACTGGAGGACTAGACCTGGTGTTGATCCCTTCCATGTCCACATCCTCTTATTCATCCTAAATAAACCAATAGTCTGATGGCCAGCAAAATCCATGGATGGAAAGAAAATTGACGCTTACATACTTTTCTAAGACTCTAGAATGGGTTATTCTTCTTGGGGATATTCAATCTTTCCTGAGCCTGAGAAATGCCTTATCACAAAAGTTTTATCAAAACCTGATAAATTCCAATGAAAACTTTCTGCTCAAATTCACTGTTAAAATTTTTAAAGTTAGCTTTCAGTGAAATTCCAAATTCCTTGTGATGTTTCCCTTATAAAACTACCTACAGAATCACGGTTCTGTGGTTCACAACTACATAATCCTGATAAGAAACTCAGAGGTAAAGGAGGATTTTTTTCAGATGAAGATTACTGGAGAAACTATCTCAAATCTGAGTGTACCAAGGAAGGCATTGTTGCTAAGTATTTTAGTCAGGGCTGTGAGGGTAATCCATATTTCAGAATAGCAAGGTGAAACAATTTTTCTCTGGCTGGGCATGTAATTGATACAGATGTCATATATTTTCCCCTGTGTTTGATATTTTTATTTCTTCCTAGAAGGGTATGCAATAAATGAACAGGTCTTGCCATCTGTACAGTTGCTAATCAGGTTTTATTTTTGAAAAAGCTGATACATTCGTGATAATTCCAATGTTTTTTATAAAGGACTCAAATTGTAATTACTTCCTTCAACCATCTATAAACAGTCCATTCTTTTTTGGCTGTTTATTTTTAGAGCTAACAAAAATGTAAATTTTTTATTTTTATAGCATGCTTGAAATGCTTTCTTTGGCACCATATTATAGCCAAATCTTCAAACTTGATTATTTTCTTTGTAATTTGAAGAATTTTTTTTTTTAACTCAACAGGCTACTTTGCTTAATGCAGGGCAAGGCAAATGAAGGGTTGAGAATTCTTGAGTCTCGCTAGGGGAATGGTCAATATAAAACTCTTGCATGCCATTCAGAATGAGATATTATTTACAGAAATATGTCACCTGACTAATATGCAAAAAAGCATAAATGTTTTCCTGTTCAATATTAGTACATCTAGTATAACATGGCTTTAAAGCTTTCCATGCTACCTGCAAAAAAATAAGAGAAAATAGATAAAAAAACTCCTAAACAGATGGATACCTTAGTCAGTGGAGTTACACATACAACAGGTCACTGTTATCTTCATGCAGTAGCAGATCACACCAGTGTTATGCCATGATGAGCTGTGCACAACCTAACCTGCAATGTAAGCACAGTTGTATTAGTGTTTTGCATTCATGGTGACATTGCAAGACTTGAACATGATAGGGTACATATCACCATAACGGAGAAGCAAGTGATTTCAAATCAAGACTGCCTGCCAAATGAAAGATGTTATGCACAATTTTGTTGTTCAGAGCAAGGACAAGAGATGCCTTTTGGAACACAAGGGTTCTGAAAAACTTATGGAAGTAGATTGTTTTTTTCACATTTCAGAAATTACCATGTCAGACTGTTCAAAACTCTGTTTAGAAGAGAGATTTTTTTTTTCTGTGAGAAATCAGTCACTGCTATCTCTGACTTACTTCAAAACTGAGGCTTCACAACCACTCCATTCTTCCCTGGTACTTGGCTTTTTACTTCAGATACAGCAGATATTGCCTAGCAAGGAAAGTCATTGCACTCCTGACTCCTCTTCCTTTCATCACGACTTCTGCCAAGAGGAGCAGTAAGCAGGTGTCCCCTTTGCTTAGTGCTGTTCTTTACAGTGAAAAACATGGTTCTAGCTTTTACCAGTATTGCAGGGAGTTTGTCTAACTCTCATACTTCTGTGGCTAATAAATTTATCTTACAAGTCAGCCTGCCAAACCCTCAAGACTGGCCATAGGGTAACCTGTGAGAGGGATTTTCTTCTTGCAATGGCTCATGAGTTCCCATCTGTTTATAAACCTCTTACACCACTCAGCAATTTTGCATATGGTGAACGTGCCTCACCAACCTTATCATGTCACCTCACAGCCCCTTGTTAACATGTGGTCTCCTAAATGTAGATATTCATCTGCTTGACTTCCCTTAAAGCTACTAGTATAAAAGGAAAAAAAAAAAAACCTAAATATGAAACAGATGTCAAAGTGCACCTTGGGATGGATGTATTACAGAGACAAAACATCATCAGACTCCTCAAGATCACATTCTAGAGTTGCTTTATGATCACCTGGTCATGTGGCCTGCACCTGTGCTCTCATGGTTTTGCAACTGGCTTCAGCACAAGAGCTCACCAGGTCCAGAAATAACTCGGGTTTTTTAACATCTCTTGAGTGTTTTATTTTACTTTTTTTCTTCCTGTGCTGGAATTTTATGACTCTCAGGGCTTCTGTGTGCAATTATTGCAGTGGAAGAGAGAATAAAACTCAATTTTCACCCCAAATTGTGTACATATTAAATTAAAAAAAAAAAAAAAGAAAAGAAAGGGGAAAAAAAGGAAATATGAAAATGTATGAATAAACTAGCAAAGCAGAAAAGAGAAGAAATGTCAAAATCAGGCTCACATCCACAGGGAGTAATATAATTTGCTAAAAATTGAAAATTAAGTGACATTATCTACTAGAGTTCAAAATGCCAACACTAAACACATTTGTTCCTTGAGATGTAGAACACCTCCACCTGAGTGGCTCCATTCTGAGCTCCAGAAAAATGAATACCGGTCTCTACCAACCCACTTCCCCTGGGCCACTTGTGCTCAGCATCTGTCTGCCAACTCTGTGTCCTGGGCAAGCTAGAATAGCATCTGGCCACTGACTTTGGGGACACCTGACCTGGCAGGCAAGTTCAGAACACGTTTAAATTTCACTGACAGCAAAGCAACCAAATCACAGTTCTCTTCCTTAACAAGATGTTGATACCAGTGCTGATAACTGCAGGCCCAATCTACAGGGCAAATATCCTTTGGGAATAGCTGTGCTGTGGCTGAACTGGATCTTCCTGAGGAATGTGGAAGGTTACAGGATCCCTGTGCCAGACCTCTTCCCTTGGGTAGCACAGCTGCGCTATGGAAAGCAGGGCAGGAGGTTGGATATGGAGAAGAGCAAAGCAGTGGGAACATGACAAAAATCAAAGGGCCAGGATAAAACCACTTAGAAAGCAGAATCACCTGAGGGAATGCTCTACGTTGGCTTCACATGGTTTGAATCCACCTGACTCTAGACTGAAATTAAACTCTTCTTCCCCTTGAGACAGCTGAAATACAACATTTCTCATCATCCTCACCATGATTCTGTGGAAATTCACCAAACCTTGTAGATTTCCATTAGGTTTTTGAGCTAGTGGAGGCGAGAGCTACTACCACTTCTGGTAACCTGACAGGACTGGAACTCTCCATCCGTTACAAGTGGAGAGCTCTTTGCATCACACTGGGCGCTACTTGTTACCATTTTAACTGTGATAATTACTCATCCTAAATACAGTAGCACAGACTCCAGATTTTACCACATGATGAACAGTCGCATTAAGTCTCCTACTGCTTAGTCTGATGATTATAATTAAATAGCAATTGTTTAGAATTAACATCATTTTAAAGCTAGTTCCTAATGATTAAGCTTGTTTTCTAACAGCTGTTTTTTAAACATTTTTGTTTACTGCAATAAAACTCTTAGATTCAGTTCCATGTACTTAATAACCGAACAGGCACATACAAAAAACTCTACTTGTAAGGTCCAAGTCGTGCTGTGTTTATGATTTCTTGTAATGTAGCAACACCAACTGCGAGCCAGCTCCTTCAGTTGGAGCTGCTGCACACTAAATTAAATGTCGGCTCAATGTATCTTTACAGCAGCAGCAAGGAGCCAAATACAGCACTTCATAAAGAACTAGGACAAGCCAGGAAGCTTGTCCATACAGAAATTAGGATGTGGGAGTGCTAATTTCTATTTGATTAAAAGAGAGGTGTGTGTGATTTTAAGAACAGGTCAGGATCACTGATCTTAGAAAACTAGGTCATGTGTTCTGCCTCCAGCCACAGCAGATCTGGAGGAGTGGGGTCTGCAGGCTGACCACTGTGTGCCCTATCAGTCAGCAGGAAGGCTACCCACAATTCAGAATAACTTATCTGGAAGAAAGTGTGGCTAGGCAGTTCTCTGCCTTACTACATGATTAACATCTCATACCTGTAGTCTGAAGGGGTTTCAGTTTGTTTTATCTTTGGTGGAAACCTTCAGTAAAGAAATAATTTTGATCATCCTTGAGGCAGGGTATTTGAGCTAATGCCAAGTGCCAAGGCAATGCTGCACTCTGAGATAGAAGGGGTATTGCTGAACATACTCTATCAGTCTTACATAAACATCTACTACTTTCAAGTTTGCAATTTTTTCTTTCCAACACATCAGTTTACTGAATTTTTAATGTATCTTCATTACTTGTGTTATCATTGCAATTCTTCAAACAATGAATTACTCCATTTTTATGTATGCATATCACATTTCTTAAAAGCCACAGGGTTTGTTAATTAAGCTTTTTTCCCCAGAAATTTGATATTAAAACTTTAAATTGAGAAAGCAGTCCATTAGATTAAGATTTTTTTTATATATAATAGTGCAAGACAGACAGAGAGAATGAGTACTTTCATTCTCTTACATAAGTTTTACCTCAGATTTTGGTATGTGGTTCCAAAACTATTATACACACCCAACCTAAAGTTCAGTAGGATTGAGGTAGAAGGTACCTCTCTGGAAGCAGATCTAACAGTTTACCATCAGATTAAGAAGTTGTCTGATTCGTCAGGCTCCCATTAGCAACTTCTAAGAATTCTGCAATAGAAAAAGACCTATTTTATTGATTTGTTTTTAAGGTGATACCCCAGTCTTTTCTATGTACAAAAGTATGAATCTGGGGGTGTGTGTAAGCTAAGGGACACTTCCACAGGCATTCAAGAAGAACAATTTAAAGACACTCCAAACCAAGCAGTTTAAAGTGCTCCAAAAAAAAAAAAAAAAAAAAGAAAAAAGAAAAAAGNGCAATGAAGTCTAACATCATTTTTCCCCTACAACAGTTATTTTTCCCTATAATATGCTCTTGTTCTAGAGAATGAATAAAGTCTTCTTTAATCCTGGTTCACAAGAACTTTGACAGAGTTGCATCCCTTCCCCAGCTGCCTTTAACTTTTTTGTTAGTGGCCGAGGGTGATACAGGGAGGAAGAGTGCGCCTGTGGATGTGTTAAAAAAGGAGGAGAGAGAGTGGAGAGGCTCCCATCAGAAATGCCTGTAACCAGTGGTAGGTCAAAGAGGCTATGCTGCTTTGGGTTAGGTTTAGGGTGGGGATCAGGTTCAAGGCTGAATTGAGGTTAAGAGTTTTGGGTTACTGAGCTGAAATTTTGAGACACCCCTGTGAAATTATAGCCCCCAACAACAGCAGACAAATGATATCCCAGGGAATAGGTTGAAGTCTCACCCTAAGTCTAGTAAGAATACTGTACATAAAATGTGTAGTTTGAACACATTTCAGTGGGCTTTAGCTGACAGCTCCAAGTTTTGAATCACGCCAAGTTTATAATTATAGTCAGAATTGACCTGCATGAGTTGGGTAGAAAACAAAAAAGTCACTATTTGTTGTACTAGCTTGCTGCTTCCCATCCCAGGCTGAGGGGTGAGGGGAGGATGGTGTATTTTTTGGATTATTATTTGTGGTTGAAAGATGGGTTATTATGTTTAGATTAAGAATGGAAAAGGATACGGTGAATTACAAATGTAGCAGTCAAGGGAGGAAGCAATTTTAAAGAGTCGAGAGATCCAAACCTGTCTCATCAAAGAAATATTTGCTTTCTTTTTAAACTGTAACTAAACCTTTCCCCTTGGGGCAATTCAGTTAGTTAGCAAGCCAAAATCTAGCTTCTTTATTTATTGGCTGACCCTGAGAAGAAGAGACTGTCTCCAATCTTTTCTTCCGCCTTTTGAGGAGAGGAGAGGGATGAGATGGCACAGCAGAGAGGCATTTATGGAAGAATTTTCAACAAGAAGTCCATCACCTATTTATTTCTGTAATGTGTCTTTCTTCTTTACCACAAAATATTGAAGAGTCACTAATAGCAGTACAGAATTTCTGCATCCTTTGCTGGAATGCAACTCTCATGTGTTGTTTTTTGAAGAGGACTGCTTGTGACACCTATAGTACTCTCCTAGAAGTATTTTCATGCCCATGCTCTTTTAGATGTCAGTCACTGCATAGGGAATATTTGTTGTGACTGAGATATCTGATGACAGAAATTACTGCAATAGAAATGAGCATTCAATTGATCTTACAATTTGAGCTGTCATGAGTGCTGTTTTTATAAATGTTTTAACATGAAGACATTGGCCAATATTTCTTTTTAATGATTCCACATCTTGCAAGAAATCTGTCACCCTGCATGGAAAGAAACAGCTTGATCATCTCATTCTGATGTAGCTTTAAGACCAGGTGGTAGTTGTAGACCAAAGGGATGATGCTGTTCCCGAGATGAATCTCCAGTGAAGAGTGGTTGCCATTCTTCAGAACTGAAATCAGAGTCAGCTGCCTCAGGGCTGTTGTGTCACTGCAAATCCTCACTAGCTGCAGGGAAAGCAGAGTGGGCAGCTTGCTGTGGACCTATGAGATGTGTCGTGTTTACTATGCTCCAAGGGGCAAAGGCCTGAAGGGCACAAGGATCACAGACTCACAGAATATTCTGAGTTGGACAGGACCCACAAGGATCATCAAGACCAGCTCTTCCATGAATGGCCCATGTGGGGATCAAAGCCACCATCTTGATGTCATTAACACCATGCTCTGATCAACTGAGCTAACGGGGAGATGATCCCATAATAAAGTGGTTCCCAAGAGGATGAAAGACCCCTAGGTCATTCCCCAGTCTCTACAACTACGTAGAAAGGTAAGAGGGAAAAACTGTATAAGACAAGGTCTAGGAGGACTTCTTTTTCCCCTAAAGGCTCACTCTCTTGGAGGAACCAAAGGTTTGAGCAGCCCCATGTCTCCATCAATACTAAGGTAAGGTTTGCATTTTGTGCTGACATACGGCCAGGGCTGGATTCCAGTTTTTCCCATCACAACTGCATGTGGCTGCTAATAAAAACTAATGGAAACCTTACTGCGACACAAATTTGAATCTCAGTCACACCCATCTGCTATAATTTTTCAAAATTCTGCAACATTTTTAAAAAGCAACAACGTGGGTTTCCTGTAAAGATTGCAAGATAACACGTAATAATTAAATAATGACAAAAGAACTAAGGAAGGATGGATTCAATTTTCAGGAATGTGTGAAGAGTTCTGTATTAAATATTTGTTCAGCATCAATACGTAGTAAATATCTCTTCTTGCTGTGAGCATTTGTAAGCTGTTTTATTGAACTAAACTTATTGTAAAAATTAAATGTTCTTAGGGTTTGATTATTTCCACACACTTTTTGTTGGAAACCTAAACTAAAATATTAGTTTGGCACGTGATAACAAAACTTTATCACTCTTATTTATTATAACTGCAATACACATGCAACAGTGTTTTCATTACTTCAGACATCTGCCTGTTGACATACAATTTACATTACAGAGAATTTGCCCACTAAAAACTCATTTGGTTGGCTGTATAAAAAGTTTATGTAAAGTTAAGTTTCTCAAACAGCATGGACTTTATGTGAAGCATTTCCCATAGTTCTTTCTGTCATAACAGCACAAATCCAACTTCTGCAAGGAGCACTTTTTCTTACAAACTAATTCAAATTTCTTCCACTTTATACTGAGCTCCAACGTTCAGCTACTTATTTTTAGTTTCCCTTTCCAACTCACACACAAATTGAGATGCTACACAATTGCTGTGACTTACTGCTTTGCTTCCAAACTTTTCTATTTGTGATGGTCAGGTCTGTCAGTAGTAACAAAGAAAAATTCATTAATAAAAGGAGAATTTCTGCCAGTTGTGCAAATGACTCCACCAGCAAGAAAGAATGTTTTATTTTTGAAATCTGTCTTATCCTATTCAACTTCTAGTTTGACATTCAATCTAAAAATCGGTGAATCTTCCTACCTAATAAAACAACAGATGTTGCATTTTAACAATTACCAGTTATACTCAAATTCCTATGAATTTCATCCTAGTGTCATTTATTTAAAAAATAAATAAAAGAAGTCTTACTTTTTGGTATTTATAAAGAGTGTCCTTTGGTTTGATACTTTTTCTGAGGATCAGGAGACTTCTGTGAGGGCTGAATGGAGTGACTTTCCTATTTTTCCTTGATGTGATCTATCATAGTGGAAGCATTCCTGCTTATTACAGTGAGAACCCCACCTGACTCTAAACAACACCTTTTCCAATTAAATTCTGGATTTTCTTACCAGGGCAGGAAAAAAAAAAAAATAGAAGCCTGTAAACCACAAAGTCAGACCCCAACTGAGACCTTCTCTTGCGTTTTTCTGTGAAATATCTGGTTATAATTCATTCTCTCCACAATTATTTTTCATAGATATGAATTTTACTTATATTATTTTTCTTTACAGCCTAGGATAATATTTTTACTACATTTTTTAAAATGGGAAAGTAGCAAAACCTTGCTCTACCAGCTTTGAACTAATTTTGGACAAAACTTAGACTCTGGACTTAAGCATCCGTAGCTTTTATCCATACCTAGAGATATGAATTTGCCTTATAAGTTTTGTATTGTAAGTAGATGGTCAGCCTCTGGAAATGCCAACTTCAGTGTCTCCATCCTTTGCTAGCTCACTGGTAACAATCCTGGGCAAGTAAGTGCTCTTGGCTCATGTCATGTTCTACTTTTATGAGGATCTCAAGTTTAACTTGAATATTTTTCCTGATTGTAGGTAATGTCATGAAGTCAGCTAACAAGGGAATCTACACTACTGTGGCATAAACGTTATTAATAGATTATTACTCTGCTGGGTAGAATAATTCCCAGGACCATTCGTGGTCTTCCTATCTTCCAGTGCCAAACATCCATAAAGCAGCATTGAAGACCATTTTTCTTAGTTGGCATCCGAAATCTAGATTACATTTCACCATTGCTATGGCAGGCAGAGGAAAGTACCAGATCTCTACCCCTGACCCTTTTTCTTCAGTTCCTGTGCCTCTGTTGGCTTTACAAAGAAGAATAGCATAAGTCTGTGTGATGGGATAAATGTCACACCAGGTCTTTAACTTTCTCTTGATGACAAGTCATTTCATGAGATGAAGCACTGGGACATATTTGCTCAAATACCTGCTGAAAGTAACCCTCAGTTTGAAGTACAGGACATAATGCAAAAAATGTCAAGTGACCTCTTAAGAAATCGTCAGGGCTTTGATATTTTGATGCCTAGAGCAAAGCAGTAACCAACCACTCCTTGTTCCAGTTTAGGAGGCTGACTCCTCCTCATTCTCTTCCTGTGTAAGGATGATCTATTGAACTTAAGGGAAAGGCAACTTTTTGAAGTGATACTTTTAAACATGCTGGTAGATCTAACAGCTATCCAGAGCAGAGTCAGTACTGGGCTCAGATTGACTGCTCAGAGCTTCATCAGCTAACATTTGAAACCTCAAGACTTGAGACAGCTTGAACTCCCTGGACTCCAGCTCCACTGCTGGTGTCTCCTTGTAGGTAAAGTCTTCTCCCTATCTCCAGGCTGAGATTCTGGTGCTTCAGCCTGTGCTGCTGCCTCTCACCCTCCCACCACACACCACTGTGAGCAGGTCAACTACATCTTCTTTATTCCTTTTCATCAATTCTAGTTACATTCTTCTATACCCTGAAACCACCCCTCTTCCCAGGTGAACATCCTCCCTCTCATGGAGGCCCAAAATCAAATGCAGTGGCCAGATCAGGTCTGATATGTGCTAAGCAAAAGGGACAGTCACAGTCCTTCCCTGCCTCTTGGGGACATGTCCTGCTCACCACACTAAATGCTGCTGGCCCCCACTGTTGCTCAAGGATGCAACTGACCCAGCTCAGTTCACTGGCTGCCAGAACTCAACACCACACCCCAGAGGTGCTCCCTGGCCCTGCCAGCCCCAGACTGCATCCCTGAAGATCTCTATCCTATCAGAGCACAGATTAGTCTCTATTCATGCTGGATTTCATGAGGTTCCACGAGGCCCTTCATCCCAACTTCCCTCACACAAGCACACGAAGTACACTCTCCACTGCACAGTTGACATGAGCGCTTTATCCTCTCCTCAGCATCACCACTGGTAGCAATGTTGAACAGCAATGACTCATCCAAGAAGACACCCTGCAGTATCCTACTTATTACTCACCTCTGGACAGAGCACAACCCCTTGAGCACAAACCTTAAACCCAACCAGTTTTCACCTCCCACTCAGGATGCAATGTCCTGTTTGAGCATAAGAGCATTGTGAAAGGCATTACTGTAAGCTTTTTCAAAATAAGCAAGGGAAATTACATCCATTGCTCTTTTTTTCATCTACAAATCCGGTCCATTTATCCTAGAAAAAAACCTGTTAATTAAGCATGATTCTCCTCTTGGTAAATCTATGCTGACTTGCCAATCATCTTCTCCTTCTTTACATGATTGACATATTTTTTATTTGAATGCTTGTATTGAATGTGAGTCTGATAGATGGGCCTGTATAAATATTTTGCAAATGTTCAGACCTATGGAAAAAACTCCCAACCACTCAATCACAGAGTTTGCAGAAGTTTGAAAGTTCTTAAATGCAGAAATCATGTTTTTATATTGATCTTTACTACATGCAGTATGATTTAACCTGTTTTGATTAAAGACCTGACCCTGGTGCAACAGAGACACTGAAGGGTAATACAAACTTTGTTGAATTTCTAGCATGCATTGGATTTAATTCATTACTGCCTGAAGGAAAATAAGAAGAAATGCCCCAAAATAAATTTATCAATAAACACATTGGTTAGCAGCATTTATTTCTGTCACATGAGATAAGAAAATATTTTGCTTTGATGTTAAGCTCTGCAGCAGAACATTAATGTGTACTAAATTACAGTAGTATGCTGTTGTTTCCTTATACTCACAGCACTCACCCACTGAGGGCACAGGCTAAGCAACAGGACTTCTACTAACACAGAAAACCAACTTCAAGTGTTAGGACATGTAATTATGGCATTAATTTGTCAGGAGCCTACACTAACTTAAATTACTGTTAATGACATTTGTTTAGTTGCATCTGAAAGAACCTCAGCACTTGTTAGTTCTGTCATGCCAGCCAGTAGATGCTGTTTTCTGCATGTCAGCAGTGTATGAATTTCTAACCAGATTGTATCTGATAACATTGCTTTCTGACTGTTCTATTCATCAACTTGTTTTAAATCTCTTTCAAACCCTGTTTGTATGGCTGCATTCATAACCCAAAACATCCCAGCTACAACAAGTAGGATAATGTGGATTTACTTTAATCTGAGATACTCACCACAGCATAAACTGGAGATTTAGATTCAGTCTGGCTCCTACACATTCAGGATTCTGTTGGAGTTAGAGCTTACATACAGGACACTGCAAAGCAGTATTTTACCTATATTTTAATAGTAAATATAATACTTTCATATTTCTTAAATACTTTTCATTAAGTGAAATGTTTCATGCCAAGCTTTCTCCAGGCTCACATTTCAGACATCCCATTTCCAGCTCCTGTGCATAAAGTTCTTGGTGGCTAGCAAATAAAATACCTTAATGCACTTCTGTAGCTGCACCCCAGGAACTGGCCTTGCATTGACTCTCAGTAATATTATGTATCTGAACAAGCCCTCACTCTAGTGCCAAGAAACAACTGTTTCAAGTGTGGCAAAAATCATCGAGTTACAAGCATTGTATGGTCTAACAAGAAACCTGCAGCAAGCTTCAACTCTTCTTGAGCAAGGGAGGGCTGTGTCTGAAGTGGAAATCATCACTAACCTGGTAGAGAGAAAATTTTTAACCTGTGTCTTCAGACACAGAGAAAATCTTTCCCTGTGTCTTCATCGCATCTCACTCTGCCTCCCTGTCTCTCCTTTTCCCTCTTTCACACACAGAGACCCACAGCCCTCAGCTCCCCTCCCTCAGGGTCTGAACACAGTCACCAGTAATGGCAGAAGCATATGAGGAAGCCAGTTGACTTCTTGACCCCCAAGTCATTTTGTAGATGTCATAAGGATGCCAAATGTGAAGCAGAAGGCTGTCAAAGATGAGCTGGGGCTAAAAGCAAGACTATGAGCTGTAATACAAAGCAGAAGGAGCCTCTGGGGAACAATCTGTCTTCCTAAGAAGTCTTGTGAACTGCTTTTTAGTATCAGGTGCATCATCTTGAGAAACCATTGTACATTCCAAGTAAAATTAGTTTAATGTTCCCACATAAAAAGGACCACAGCCAGGTGGAGGATCAGAATAGGAGCACACGGTGTGGAACTAAAAAGTTTTGCATGCTTCTGGAGGGAAAAAAGCCTTATGTGGAAATTCATTACAGATATATTTCATATGTAAATCACAGCCACTTATTAAAGTGGGTATGAAAGTGGGTGATTTTATGGGTGCTAAATACCCCTCTACATGTTACCCTTTTGGACAGCAATGTTCATTTCCATCATGGAATTTTTACAGGCAGTGGGAAACAGGTACTTGAACTCTTACACTCCTGATGTCCCTAGGGTTAGGAAAGGTTTTGGCTTTTTCTTCTTTCCAATGAAGTTAGCATGAGAAAGATGAGGCTGCAGCACACTAATCCTTTCTGAGAACAAAACATCACACACACTATAATACTAAGAATATTATAAAATAGAGTAAGCAAGAAATAACTAAAGTCAGGATAACAGATTTCTAAATCCATAACCCAGGCCAAAACATTTCTCAGTGATCAAATTGTTCTGTAACGTGGTTAAAAACCTGAATACACTTGAATACCTGATGCATTAGTTACACATTTTCTATCCCATCTTTTGTTATTCTGTTACCATCTATAGAATTATTGCTGGATGTTAATACATTGCCAAATTATCTGACCTTGTGGGAGTAACCCTGAGAGAAAACCTGCAAGAAATGCAGGTTACAAATGTATGTTAAAAAATGTACATAGTAATAACAATTAATTTATTTTCACCCAACAATTACATTTACAGCTTTGGGACATAATAAGCCATGTCAAGATGGAGCTTTTCTGCTCATTTGGTCATGATGAGTGGTTACCACATGTTGCTTACCCTTGCACCATGTCCAAACTCACAAGTGCTGTAAGTTTCAAAGTTATGTTACAAGCCATGTGTTTTAGTTCTGTTACAGTGGAAATGCTGTTAGAGCCTTGTTAAGTGTGGTATGTCATGGGCTACGGTGTTAGAGAGCATTTAGGAGGCATGTCTAGTCAGTTGAATCAATGTGAAAAGTGCAACATGGATTAAGCACACCTTTTTCTCTGCCAGTTTAAGCAAATGCTCAGGATCTTCTGGTTAACCTGTTTGACTGAAGGATAATACTTTCAGGTCAAGTCATTCTGCAGAAAACCATCTTCCTTGTTCCTGTCTATTGCTAACATACAAGGCTATTATAAATGATTCTGTTATTATTCCTGTGTGAGAGAAGGGGATTTATTTATCTGGCATCTATCAATGCAGCAGGATAAAGAATAGCCTAGCTAGGAGCACCAGGAGGCCCCAGAACGTATTTACTTGATTCTGTTTTTTGAAACCATAATCTATGGCATCTCATGGTTCACATCATTGGCAATACTTGATGAAAGCTTAATCCGGAATTTGTAAGACTATAGTAAATGTCAGGGGCAGAAATGGAAGGGAGGTATGAGCACGTAGAATACAGATTTATTTCTTTTATGCTTCATCATTGTAACACAAAACAAGCCCACTAAAAACATTCAGCCCATTCAGTAACAGGACTACACTTGCATGCAAAAGTATGTAATCATTAAATATTATGTTGGGAAAGTTCTTTCAAGTGAGAAACACATTTCTGTAAGCTTTCCTGAGAAAGAATCCAACCAAACCTACTGTAGAATGTTTATTTCACTCTAATAGAGCCCAGCCTAATTAAGCAGGGCTTTAAACTCGGTTTGAAGGGGAAAGGGATTGTAGCTGGGCTGTCTGGAAGCAGGCACAAGGATGGTAAGCTTAGAGTTAGGGGTGAAATCAGTAGCCCAGCTGAGGTGCATGTATAGTGATGCACACAGCTTGGGAAACAAAACAGGAAGAGCTGGAGGTCATGGTGCAACAGCAAAGCTGTGATGTAGTTGCCATGGTGGAAACTCGGTGGCATGACTCACATGCCTGGAGCACTGCACTGGATGGCTACAAGCTCTTCAGAAGAGACAGGAAAGAAAAAAGAGTTGGAGGGGTGGCCCTTTACCTTAGGATAGCTTTTGGTGCCATGGGTATTGAAACTAATGATGATGAAGTTGAATTCCTCTGGGTAAGAATTAAGGGGAAGACCAACAAGGGTGACATCCTGCTGGAAATCTGTTATTGTCCACCCAACCAGGAAGAAGAGGTGGACAACTCATTCTATAAGCAGCTGGAGAATGTTTCAGGATCACCAGCCCTTGTTCTTGTCGGTTACTTTAACCTGCCAGACATCTGCTGGGAACTTAATACAGCAGAAAAGAGGCAGTCCAGGAAATTCTTAGAGTGTGTGGAGAGCAACTTTTTGCTGCTGCTGGTGGGTGAGCCCCCCAGGGGACTGTGTTACATCTGTTGTTTGGAAAGAGAGATGGGCTGGTAGGAGATGTGGTGGTTGGGCAGCTTGGGGCATAGAGATCATGAAATTATAAAGTTCATGATATCTTGATATCTTGGTGATATCAGGAGGAACATCGATAAGACTTTTACATTGGACTTCTGCAGGACAGACTTTGGCCTATTTAGGAGGCTTATGCAGAGAATTCTTGGGAAGCAGCCCTTAAAAACAAAGTAGTCCAGGAAAGGTGGGCGTGCTTCAAAACAGCGATCATGAGGGCACAGGGACAGACTGTCCCTGTGTGCTGAAAGATGAGCCAATAAGGCAAACGTCCAGCCTGGATGGGCAAGGAGGTTTTGAAGGAACTTAGGAATAAAAAGAGGATGTATCATCTTCGGAATGAGGGTCAGATCTCTCAGGAAGTATTTAAGGGGGTTGCTAGGGCATGTAGGAAAAAAAATTAGGGATGGCAAAGCTTAGTTCAAACTTCAATTGGCAACTTCTGTAAAGGATAATAAAACATGTTTTTACAAATATGTTAATGGTAAAAGGAAGAGTAAGACCAACCTTTGTTCTCTATTGGACATGGGAGGGAACTCAGTAACTGCAGGTGAGGAGAAGGCAGAGGTGCTTAACACCTTCTTTGCCTCAGTCTTTAGTGGGAAGACTGCTTGTCCTCAGGACAGCTGTCCTCCTGAGTTGGTAGATGGTGTCAGGGGGAGGCAGTCAGAGAACTGCTGAGGCATTTGGCTGTTCATAAATCTGTGGGCCCAGATGGGATCCATCCCAGGGTGAGGAGGGAGCTGGCAGATGAGCTTATGAAGCCACTCTCTATTATTTACCATCAGTCCTGGCTCACCAGTGATGTCCCAGATGACGGGAAGCTTGTCAATGTGACACCCATTCACAAAAAGGGTGGGAAGGAGTATCCTGGTAATTGTAGGCCAGTTAGCCTGACCTCAGTACCCAGAACAGTTTATACTGAGTGTCATCACACAGCACTTACAGGATGGCCAGGGCATCAGACCCAGCCAGCATGGGTTTAGGAGAGGTAGGTCATGTTTGACCAGCCTGGTCTCCTTTTATGACCAGCTGACCTGCCTGGTGGATGCAGGAAAGGCTGTGGATGTTGTGTACCTGGAATTCAGCAAGGCCTTTGACACTGTCTCCCACAGCACACTCCTGGAAAAGCTGGCAGACCATGGCTTGGACAAGAGCACTCTGTGCTGGGTTAGGAACTGGCTGCATGGCCGGGCCCAGAGAGTGGTGGTGAATGGTGCTGCATCCAGCTGGCAGCCAGTCACCAGTGGTGTCCCTCAGGGGTCTGTGCTGGGGCCACTTCTGTTCAATGCTTTTACTGATTACATGGATGAAGGTATTGAGTCTTTCATTAGTAAATTTGCAGATGACACTAAACTGGGAGCATTTGTCCATCTGTTGGAAGGTAGGAGGGCTCTGCAGAGGGACCTGGAATGTTGGATGGATGGACAGAGTCCAATAGGATGAAGTTTAGTAAGTCCAAGTACCAACTCCTGCATTTTGGCCACAACAACCCCCTGCAATGTTATAGGCTGAGGATGGTGTGGCTGGACAGTGCCCAGGAGGAAAGGGACCTGGGGGTGCTGGTGACAGCAGCTGAACATGAGCCTGGGTGTGCCCTGGTGGCCAAGAAGGCCAATGGCATCCTGGCCTGGATCGGGAATGGTGCGGCCAGCAGGAGCAGGGAGGTCATTCCTCCCCTGTCCTTGGCACTGGTGAGGCCACACCTCGAGTGCTGTGTCCAGTTCTGGGCCCTCAGTTTAGGAAGGACTTTGAGACGTTTGAGCACATCCAGAGGAGGCAACGAGGCTGGTGAGGGGCTGGGAACACAAACCCTGTGAGGAACAGCTGAGGGAGCTGGGGTTGTTTAGCCCGGAGAAAAGGAGACTCAGAGGTGACCTTATCACTCTCTTCAACTCCCTGAAAGGTGGCTGTGGTCAGGTGGGGGTTGGTCTCTTTCTCCAGGCAGCACTGACAGAACAAGAGGGCACAGTCTCAAGCTGTGCTAAGGGAAATAGAGATCAGATATTAGCAAAAAGTATTTTACAGAAAGAGTGATAAAGTACTGGAATGGTCTTTCTTGGGAGGTGGTGGAGTTACCATCCCTGGATGTGTTCTAAAAAGACTGGATGTGGCACTCAGTGCCATGGTTTAGCAGAGGTGTTAGGGCATGATTTGAACTCAATGATCTTGAAGCTCTCCTTCAACCTAGTCATTCTGTGATTCTGTGATTCTGTGGCTGGGTGCTTTGGAATATTCCCCCAATGTGCGTTCCTTGTATATTAGTCTGGAATAATGGCCCCTCTTTCCAAGCAGAGTAATTATTGTGAAATTAGGACATTCTGGAGAAAACTGGGAGGACAGAATGGAGTGGGTAAACAATAGGTACAAGAGCAAGGTGTTGAGCCTTACTCAGGTTATGTGTCAAAAGCTGATCACAGCTGATTCATGTGAAGCACTGCTAGGTTATTTGGCCAAAAAATATCAATGATTAGAATGTGGCAACATCACTCTCCTGTGTGATCTCTGCTTCAGCAACTGAAAAGATTTTTCTGCACCAGTCTGCCAGGCCATGTAAGTTCAGACAGAAGAATCTTCTTTAAAAACAACAAATGCCAAATGATGCACTGGGAACACTGGACTCTGTGCATGTATAGGCTGGGGAACAACACACTGGAGAGTCCCCTGTAGAAAGGAATCTGAGTGTTTTAGCTGATGATCAGTGAGAGTCAATAATGTGCCCAGGCAGCCAAAAGAGGCAGCTGTATCCTGAGGTGCACTAAGCTCAGCATAGCTAACTCTTTGAAAGTGTTTGTCCCAGCCTCGTGTGGCCTCACCCCAAGGACTGTGTGATTTTGGGCTCCACAACTTACAAAGGGTATGAAAGTATTGGAATGTTTCCAAAGGAGAGCATGAAAGAGGGTGGAAAGACTAGAGGGCATGACTTGCAGGAAGTGACTGAGGATGCTTGGTCTGTTGAGCTTAGAAAAGAAAAGACTGAGGGGAGATGTCATTGCTGTCTACAACATCCTTGTGAAGGGGAGAAGAGATGGAAGTATTGATCTCTTTGTTCCAGTGTCTGGTGACAGGACATGAAGAAATGCCTTAAAGTTTCACCAGGGGAAGTCCACATCAGATACATGTTTTAAAAAGTCTTCACTGAGAGTGCAGTCAAGTACAGGAACAAGCTCCCCAAGCTTCCAGCTAGAAGTTAAAGATCACAGATGTATAAAGAAACCCACACAAATGGTGTGGGAGAGAGGGGTTGTGGGACACAGAGAGAAAGAAAGAAGAGAGAGAGAGGGAGTTTGTCCTCTGAGTAAAGAGGGGTCTAATTTGTCATAGTCACCCATGACTGCAGCTTTTGACCACATACTGACTTTCACATTAGCCTGAACTGCAAGTGCACTGGCAGAGCTGCTTCCAAAAGGAACTTTTTCATACCTCCAGTACAAACATTTCTGAACAGAAGCAATATCTGGGCTTTGTCTCTGGGCTACCTACATCCATAAACATGTTTGAAAATCTGAATAAATATTGCCTGCTGGGAGAGTAACTGAGATATCTAATTGCCAGTTTGTGGTTTTAATTCTAAGCACAGGTAATATACTTTTAAATCCTAGTCAAAGTCCTGTGAAAGAAATACATGCCACAAACCTCTTTGTCTGTAGTGATAACACACACACACATATATCTATATAATTCAGAATGTGTGAGCAAGGGGATTGCTACTGGAGATGGAGCTGCATTAGCAAGAGCACTGGTGGTCAGGGTTTTCATAGAATCACAGAATCATAGAACCACAGAATAGCTTGGGCTGGAAGGGACCTTAAAGACCATCTGTTTACAACCACCATGCTGTGGACAGGGACACTTTTCCCAGGACCAGCTTGTTCAGTGTTCCATCCAGCCTTGAACACTTCCAGGAATGGGGCATCCACAAGTGGTTCCAATTTTTTTCCTTCTCTTGTTCAGGGAAAAACTGAGCTGCCAGGGGCTTTCCACAGGTCTGGCCGAATCATCACACAAGGAGTGGGGAAAGCCGAGAGCCTGGTAACCAAGCTTAAAGCCACAGGTGCAAGCAGCTCTATATTGCAATTGTTTATGGATAAAACTTAAATACTGGCATCACCCTGTGCATCAATTAAAAGCCCTACAAACTTTTCATAAGGGGATTAAAATTCAACACATTCCTGATGCTTTCATATTTTGTGCATGCTGCTGGTGAACTTATCCTGCTGGCTCATACATACTAGGGTGTGTTGTTCAGTAGCAGCCCTAAGGGATCCTATGGGATCAAGCAGCAAAAGCAAGAACAGAGGGGATAAATAAGGGTGGCAGAAGTAAGGAGGAAGCCTTCTGAAGTGGTCTCAGGCCAGTTGTTGTGTGTGCTTTAGAAGGAGCATTGCTGTGGCTATTGTTGCAGGGGAAGATGTGCCAGGATGGGTTAGGTTGGTGCTCTATGAAGCCATCTAATTGGAACACTCATGCAGCCAGGATGTCAGATATTCAGAGTCCAAAAGTCAAGAGAGAGAGAGAACTTGGGAGGCTGGAAAGTCATCTCTGTCCCCTCTCTCATTCTAACTGCTAAAAAGAAGCAAGGATAAAATGAAGGCTGAGGGCTAAAAATATACCAGTGACTTATTCCTTGATGTAAAAGTACCAAATTTACTGCAATTAAAAAAAACAGTTTTTATATCTTAGGAATGTATTTATGCATAATTGTATAAATTGTGCTGTAAGAGAATATTGTACCAGCAGATTTTGCAACAGACTGTTGCAACTATAGACACTTTACCCTAAATTTACTGTATTTCACTTAGTCCCTAACTTATCCATTGTGTCTCATCAGAAGGGTTACCAAAGTATATTTTCAATGAGGTTGGTACATCTCTGATGGCTTTAGATAGATTCACATGCTTACAGAAACCAGCCCAGAGTTCAAGTTATCACTGCCTCCGAAAGCAACCTTGTCTGTGTGGTTTCTTAAATATTGAGGCGGAACATTTGGCAGCATCTCTAGATCTCATCTCCAGGTTTAGAAACCCGTTTCTGTTCGCTGCTATACCTTCATCCACAAGAGCAGGTGATACCTGGGTGTTTTTAAGCACACACTTAGTGAATTTGGAGCAAAATGGGGATAAATACAAGGTGACATTGGAAATAGAGACTTTTGAGATAGACCACGTGCATTCAAATACAGCTTTCCTTGGCCATTGTAGAACTGAAACATCAACAAGAATTTCAAATGCAAACTGATAATCTCCATTCTCTTGAAATTGTTTTGAAGGTTTGAAATAACATTTCATTATTTTTATCCTTTTTTGTTGTTTTTTATGTGAAACTTTAAAACTGTACAGAAGGCTGATGAGTCCATCTTCAATTACTTATAATCATATTATTAACTTTTCTTGAATTTCAATCTAAGAATTAAAGCAATAATTACTGTGAAAGTCAACAGCTATTCATTAAATGTAAGGGTTATAAACATTACCTTTTAATTTAAGTAGTTAAAACTGAACCATTCAGGTTTGCAGCATTTCTGAAAGCAAAATTACTTAGAAACAGTATCAATTTAAGGATCCTAGCACTACCCATGCATTCATAAAATCCTGGTCCATCTTTTTTTCACACTGATGTGCAAACCTCTTAGTGGGAATACAAGCAACTTATTCCTAGAAAGAGACATTTTTTTTAGAATCTCAGATTCATAGAATGGTGCAATGGTTATGGTCATGGTCAAAGGGACCATTGCCATGTCCCTGTCTCTCCTTTCTATAAGCCCTCTTTAGGAACTGAAAGGCTGCAATAATTTCCCCCCAAAGCCTTCTGTTCTCCAAGCTGAACAATCTCTGAGTCTCTCAGTCTGCCTTCATAGGAGAAGTTCTGGAGCTCTTTTATTGTCTTTGTGACCCCCTTTGGACTGCTCCAACAGGTCCCTTTCTTTCTTGTGCTGGGGACCCCTCTTGTGCTGGGTGCACCACTCCAGGTGGGATCTTACAAAGACAGAAGTGAGGGGCAGAATAACCTCGCTTCACCTGCTGCCACCCCTCTTTTGATCCTTTTTGAAAGTTTTATTTCTGGGCTGTGAACACACACTACTGTCTGATGAGCAGTTCGTTTTTTACGTGCCTCAGCACATCTCTGAGGGGGATCTATTCCAAGATCTGCCCAAGCACACAGCTGAGGCTCACTGGTCCTTAGTTCCACAGACCTTTCTTTCCCCATTTTTTTTAAAACTGGAAGTGATGTTTCTCTTTTTCCACTTGCCAGTGAATTAACCCATCTGCCATGACTTTTCAAATACAATGGAGAGTAACTTGGCAAGATCAGCCAGTTCCCCCAGGACTCAGGAGTGCATCTCATCAGATTCCATGCACCTGTGGCTATTCAGCTTCACCATGTGATCCTGAAGGCAGGTCTTCAGAATCTGACCCTTCCTTAACAATGAGCACAGCACACCCACCCCTCCTTCCCAGCCTGTCTCTTCTGAAAAGCTTGTAGCCCTCAACTGCAGTGCTCCAGTCGTGTTAACTCATGTACCATATTTCTGTAATAGCAATTAGGTCATAGTGTTCTAAGTCCACCATGGCTTCCAGTTCCTCTGGCTTGTTGTCAGGCTTCCCTGATCTTCAATGAAGAGTGTTGTAGTGCATGTAGTGCTCTCAACTAATAGAAAGACTTTTGGACAGCAGAGCTTCAAAAAGAGCAGAAGCTGCCTATTATGAGCCAGACAGTGGGGACACATGATGTTCTCAGAAAACTGAAGCACAGCAAAACTTTAAAAGGGGATACAATAAAATTTTGAAGCTTTAATTGTAAATTTTAACACTAGACAAGGTTGGACAGAAGGAACTTTGACTTTGTCAAATTTGTTAAATTTGCCTTTTTTCTTTTTCTTTTTCTTCTTCTTTTTCTTTTTCTCTTTCTCTTTCTCTTTTTTTACATTAATAGGGCTAAATTATTTTCTTCATCTTTCTTCATTGGGAGAGTTTTGGTCACAGTGCTATTTGTCTCTTGTTTTTACCCTTAAATCTTTTTTAATGTAACTAAAAATTTCACTACAGCTAAGTGCCTCTAATTTTGTGCATTGGGTTTGTGCATTGGATTGTATTTTTGCAAGTACACATATCATATAAATATTATGTTTGTCACCAGTTAATAAATTTTTTAAAAATTATAAATCCAGGGCTGTGATTAGAGAGAGCCTGGCAGGGTAAATATACAGTTACCTGGCAGCAAACGTAATCCTGCCCACTTGGAGTCCTGGGAAGGACAGAACCAATACATATCTGTGAAGTCCAGACAGCTGGTGAAATCTGGGGGTTCCCAGTTTTTTATTGCTTCTTTAAGAAAGACGGACTCTTTATAGAAAAAAAAAAAATCCAATTCAAACATAAGTCTTTATCATATTGTGACAGAAATTATAGTAAAGAAATGAGCAGTTATCATGCTTAGTGAAGTGCTAAAAGCCAAGATCCTGGGTAATAATACCCTAAAACATAGCAGAAGTTTATGAGCACATGTGTAGCCATCCAGACCCAAATCATTCTCCTGGCCACCACTGTTAAAACAGACTTTAACAAGCCCCATCTAATCATTTTCTGTTCCTAATTTTGGTTCTGAATTTTGTGGTTTTGGTTTGTCACTACTGAAATGTTGCTGCAAATGATTGTGCTAAATCACTTATTTCTATCTTTCTCCCTCTTTTCTGTTTAATAAATCGTTATAACCTTTATTTACTGCATCTATAATTCCTCTACATGCAAGAAATACATTTGGGTTTCAGTTCTTTAAATCATAAAGAATGGCAAAAGCTCAGTTACAATTTTACATAAATATACTTAAAGAGTAAGCTATCATACTTTATGTCTGAATCATACTTTATTTAAACAAAGAATCCCTTTTCTGAAATGACTGTGGCAACTGGGAAAAAACAAAACGTGTGGGTAAAAAGTCTTGTACATGTTATTTGTTATCTACATTTTTTTTCATATTTAGTCTATTTTTTTCAACCAGATAGTTAATAAATCTTCCAAAATGCTGCTTATTTTAGGAAATAATTATTATTCTGTTATGAAAATATTTTTTCCACTGAGGACTTGGAGCTGGTATAAATCCAGGCTGTGTTTAGTCTTTCCAAAGTCCTTCCCTATTTCTTACAATCAGTGCTTAAGCAACTGTTCTGGAAGCACTGAGGGTGACTTGGGTGAAACTGGCTCACTCAGTGCTGACTCAGTCCAGGGACAGGGACACTCCTGCTTATACAAGTGAATGATGCTGCCAGCTTGCTCTGCAGGGTGAGCAATAAAGCAGCAGTAAGAGGAAAAGGAGGAGCTTCTTACACAGAAAGCACATCTCTCCATGTCTTTAAATGCTTTCAACTGATCTGTTTGTGGTTCTTAAGCAGGTACAAAAGCAGTTGCTGGATCAGGCTCAACATGTGTTCCCTATCTGTTTTCATGTAGTCTGAAGATAATGTAATTTTCCAGTTTCTATGCTAACCCTATTGTAGCTAAAACTGATAATCATACCAGGTTCCCTTGCTGTGTTTTCTAGTCCCTTAAGCTTTAGTTTAGTAACATTTTGGCTGATCAATTGGATACAAAATCCTTTATTTTCTGTTTAAATTCCCATTCCAATAAATAAGGCTTTTGGGCTTAAGTCTACATAACTCTCTTTTGAAAGTCTGAGCCAGAGAGATGAGAATTTAAAAAAACACCTCAAACCATATTTTCTACTCTGTGGATGTTTTCAATGTTGTGGTCTCAAAAGAATATATTGGGGTTAGAACAAAAGAGATGGGAGCAGATGTTGCAATTTTCATGAAAGAGCTTTCTTGGAAAACAAAATAACTTCTTTTAAACTTTAAGCCCCACAGACTTAACTAGTAGTTTTCATTTTAAAGTCTTAGTGAAACACTCAGGCACTGCAATTCTACCCCTAACTTATTTCATTTTTTGTACAAATTTTTAAGTTTCGTGAGATTCCTTCATATGGTGTGGCCTAATCAAGAAATCCTGAATCATTTTTTTAGTTTTTCTTTATGTTGAGTTGTATTTCTGTATTTTAGTCTCCAGGCTGTTACTCTGTGTTTGCATATTTGCATTGTATCTTTTCTCTCCAAGGCAGATTTCGGAGTTGTTATCCTAGACTCATAGTAATTGCAAGAAAATCCAGTTCCATCTGTTTCTGCCAACATGTGGAAATTGAATGAGAATATCAACATAAAACGGCACTTGCTCAATATCAAGTGTGTGCCAGCTATTGTTTTTGTTATAGAAACTTGTGGTCAAGCAGGCTGAGAGAAGCTGCCTGTCTGGTAAGAAATCCGAGTGCAGATCTTGTTCATGCCAGTCTGTCCATTGTCAGTTGCTAGATTTTGGCTTAATACAGCTATTTCCATCACTTACAGATAAGATGCTGCTGAACGAGGTAGGGTTCACCCTGCAATGTTTAATTGGAAGAAATATTTTCACTGCACCAAAAGACTGGTGAAGTTTTGATAGAAAAATCAGTATTAAATCTGGAGAAGGATAAACAACATGCAGAATATAACCTCTAGGCTACGAGGGGAAGAAGAGTACTGTTTTATCCACTGTTAAAAAACAAGTCTTAAATGTTTTTTTAATCGTAATCAAGTCATCACACACTTGAGAAGTTACAGCAGTTGCACTACACTACCACTATCCAGTTTTGCAACAGGTTAGATAAATGTAAATATATTTAAAATACACATGGGAAGAAAGAAGTGAGTTGTCTCCCAAGTGCCCCAGAAGTACAAACTTCCATCAGCATGGATCAATTCAAAACAAAAATTCTCCACCAAAAAATATGTCCACCTGAGGACCAATCCTTTTCACGTGCTGCCTGCTGTGTGATTGCCCATCAGACAACTTTCAAGTTGTCTGGGCTTTGCTGTGCAGAAATGTTAGAAATTATTTTGGGTTTCTTTCCCCTGAACCAACTATCCTAGAGTTTTTTAAGTCCAAGGGCTTTGGAATTAGAAGAATAATGTTCACGAAAAATTACGCAGCTCTGAAGGATGTGGAGTAAAATTCTCAATCAAATGAGGATGGCTAAAGTAATTGTTTCTCTCTAAGTGGACTCCACCTTGTTTCTGTGTGCACATTCTTCTAGAATATTTTAAACACAGGGAAAATGTTGGTTTTTTTAGACTAGCATGAGCTATGTGGGTAAATTTTCAAGCATTTAGTTCAGTTTCCTTTGAGTCTATTCCTCCTCCCTACCTTTGCAGCAGTACTGGGAATTTTTTTCCTAGCCGTGACAACTAGAAGGCTGGCCAGGGAATGTGCTGCCAGGTGAAATTTACAATGTAGTTACTTGTCCGTTTTTCTAAGACATTTAATTAAGTGGTTAAGAAAAAGTCATTATAACAATGTGAAGAAGACAGAAGTGGCTGTCTTATAAAAGACGTTATTTTCTTTCTCCTCATGTAGATTTGTGTACCATCTCCCATCAGCTGAGCAATAGAGCTGTTAGAGTTGTCTAACCTGGACCTCTGAAAGAGCAGGGGTGCATTTGGAGCAGACAGGTGAGTGGCTTGGAGGCAGTGTCCCAGCAAGGTGCCTGAGGTGGCTCTGCCAGCTCTGTGTTGGTGGTACTTCTGCACACCTCTGCATTGCAATCCCATTCATGCATTCACTAACCTGAGGGCAGGATCCTTCCTAAGCTATTTCCATTTTCCTCTCCCACTTTTCTTCCCTGCTCTCTCAATTGTGATAAAAAGCCTGTGGCTATAAGAACACTTAACTGTAATACAATTTTCATAGCTCGAGTTACGTGTTAAGTAAGTGTTTTATATACTCTGTTTGTGAAAGACTAGACAAGCCCTTTGTAGGAAGGTAAATAATACTTAAAGCCCAGACCATAATCGTCTCCCATCTCTGCTCTGTGATTTAATTTAATACCGATTATCAAGTGTTTTACTTTCACAATTCATGTGGTGTTTGGCTGACAGAAGCGTGTATTCATTGCTAGAAGCTCAGGAATTAGACAAACCTAGCATACAGGATTGCATGTCACAGCATAAAGCTGCTTTTAAGATGTCACTGCTTTCACAAAGAGGAAAAAAAAAGGGTTAGAAGACTAAATTCAAGGAAAATTCAGTATCACATTATCTGAGTTTCATCTCCTCCCAACTTCTCACCCTGTTTTCCTTCTCAATTATGGGGCTACTGCAAAAGAACATTAAAGGAACTTTTCCTCAGAAATCCATGTCCTCTTTGATAATTTTAGATTCAAGATTTCACTATTGTACAAGCTTCAAAGCTCCAAGTCTCTTCACCATCTCCCCACAAGTTTTAGGCACTCTCTAAAGGAAAAAGAGGCATTTTCCTGGCCTCTGTGAGCTTAAAAATGAGAAATATAAACTCAAAAAATATTTTTAAACTGTGGGAGAACAGAAGGAATGCTCTCCAGGAGAGAAGTTAAATTATCATAATGAATTCTTAGCCTCACTGTTGGTCTGAACTGTTTTTCCTTTTTCCTAGTTATGTTTAAAAGGGACAAATTACATCCTTACTTTCTTACACACCACACAAAAGTCAGCCCTCCCACTTGCCTTACACTGGTGTCAAGCTTCACACTTGCACACCACTTCCTTGCCCTCTCCTCCCAGGGCTTTCTGCTCCTTCCTTATTTTCAGTTTGAATGAAGCAGTTAAAAAAGGTGTTGATGGACAAGCAGAAGAGACGTGGGCCTTCAGGAGAGGCTGAAACAAGCAGCTTTGCTCTGGTTTCTGCTCGGCACAGCTCATGTTTCACTCCAGAGCCTCCATTTGCCTCGGCAAAGCAGCGCCAGTTCAGACCAGCACCTGTCCCAGTCCGTGTCTGCCACTGCTGTGCCTGCCAGCCAGCAGCACATGCAAGGGGATCCAGCAACATGTATGGCATCTGTGACAAATAGCACATGTGTTATTTCCCAGTCCCTGTCCAAAGGAGTTTCTACTTTGCAATATCCCTGATGCAGCCAAACATGTATAGGATTGGGCACCCGAAATACTTTTTTTTTATGTGATGTTTTACTTAGCAAAAGCAACCTGTGCTATAGCCAGGAAAATCTGTAAGAGCACAAGAATGAGAGGCTGAGAAGCAAAAAGAAGAATGCTGGCAGCTTCTTATTAGCTTCATAATATTTAACTTCTTGTTGTGTTGCCTTTTCAGATTTAGCCTGCATGACCTAGCAGCTGTTTCACTTGGCTCAGGGCATTTATGACTTTATTTTGGACAAATCTTTAACATTTTCATTTGATTTTTCCCAACTCAGCTTTGTGCCTCAAAATTTGTTTTAAATTTTACGGTCATTTTTTCCCCCCTTTCTTACCCTTCTTACAGCTGTAGGGTCTGGAACCCAACAACTGTGGTGTTCCTTTCTTTGGCCAGCAGCCTGTTTTATAAGGTAAAAACAAAGAAAAGGAGTGCTTTGCAGAGGAAAAAGAAAGGAAGGAAGACAGAATGAAAGACGTGAGAGAGTTCTTTCACTGGATCTACTCAGAACAAGCTAAAACCTAACTATACTTTTAACTATATAAATTCTGAAGTACACAGTAGACTAAAAGTATTCAATAAACATTTACTGTGAATGGAGGCATTAGGAAAGGCTTAGGCCCTGCCTGAATTCCCATGAAATTTATAAATATTTCTTTCATTTGTTCTCCATTTACAATTAGTTGCGGTCAAGCTGATCAAAGACAGAAGAGGCCTGTTGCATGTGAACCAGCATCCCTCACAATGACATTCACAAAGCAGAATGAAATATGAAATATCAGGTTTCCACGGATGTATGAACTTGTAAAAAATCTGAAAGAATAGGAGGTTTTTCACACTGAGTAATGTGAAACATTTGGTGCGGATTGTAGGCCTCTGAAGAGGAAAACTGAGAGCCAAAATCCATCAGGCAATAAAACAGAAGCAGGCAAAAGTTAAAACAACAGCCATTCACTACAATCTATTGATTTAGATATCATGATTGTCTCTGGTATAGCAGTGGTGGATGCTAGCAGGAGCTTCCACTTAAATCTTTATCAGGAACAAACCCCAGCACTACAGACCTGAGTGCAGGCTGGAATAATGTTTCTTCAGAAATATATTTCTTCTGTTCCCTTCACTTAAAAAAGGGGTGGAAAAAATCTTTTCACAGCTTGTTCACACTGCTCTCTAAGCATTTCCAGCCAAACAGGTGCTAAGGTTAATTGGGTAAGTAGCCTGAAGCTTCCAGTTTTCAAACGAACTTAAAGTAAATAAATAACCCCAAGTAGATCCAGGAGGATAGGCTTGCACAAAGCCTCTGAGCCGCGTGTTACAGGGCTCGAGGTCCCTAGTTTTATCTCTTTTGCAGACCCGCACTTTTTGGAGAGCAGGGTCCGTCAGCCTTTGTGACTAATACAGGGTGCTTTAATTGCTTCCTATGTCTTTCACAGCTGTCAGCCCCTAATGGGGTCAGGGTCGGCAGGGGAGGGGCACTCGGAGCGTTTGTATCCCTTCACCTCCTGAAGCACTCCCAGGCTGGAGAGGGACTTCACCCCATATGGCATCTGGGAAACCTGTGGCTTTCCCTGAAATGAGATGTGTGCCTGCTCCACCCCAGAAGTCATTCACCCCGTTCAGAATCACCTTTTTTGGCTGTTGGAAAAGGATAGACAAGTGGAGACAGTGCCCTTAGTGCTGTCCCTGACCCCAGCGGTTCTAATTGATTCTCAGGTTGTGCAAAATTTGTTTATGATATTAACCAGCATCAAGCAATAGGGAAGAATGTAAAAATAGATTGTTTCACATTGTTTTGAGAAAGACTTAGGAGGATTAAAGGTTAATGGGAGCCTCCTAGCACAAACAGAGCAGACACTTCATGCTGTTTATGGTATAAACTCCATCATGTTTCAGTCTGTACCAGAAAATGTCTGAAGAGAGGTAGTAGAAGCTAGGGCAAACAACAGGAGGCATAAACATGCTGGGGATGTCCTGTGCCATGAAAGACTTTCAATGGAAAAGGTACAAGTTGAGTACTTCCAAAAAGGGACTGCGCAAGAAGACATTTGAGAATACAAACTGTTTCACTTTTTCTCTTAAACCAAACATTACATCCCTTCTCAGGTATGATGTAAAAGCAGATCAGAGAATGTATGGTCTTGCAATTCACATTACTGACAATGTAGACCTGCAGAAGGTGTGTTGGGGCCCCAATTACACACTTGGGTTTTTCATACTCAAACATCCTCTCAACACCCACAAAAACTAGAAACATTCTGTTTTATAAGAAAGCTGAGAGTCTAGTTTTATCACGTCTCCTAGGTCTGAGACTTTGATGTGACTGTCCAGTGCCAGATGACAATAAATTCCCTTAAAGAGAAGAACACTGGACAGTGACTTGCATTCAATTCCTTGGGCTAGACAGGGCTGTGCTCTCAGCAGGCAGCAGTGTGGCCAGCTTCAGCTCACCATAGGAAACACAGAAAACCCTGTTCTGTTTTATCTGTCTAGATCTTGAAATCTGCTCAGGGAATCTGGATAGGCTGGATCATGGGCCAGTGGTGTGAGGTTCAACAAGGCCCAGTGCTGGGTCCTGCCCTTGGGTCACAACAAGCCCAGGCAGTGCCACAGGCTGGGGCAGAGTGGCTGGAAAGCTGCCCACAGGAAAAGGACCTGGGGGTGCTGGTGACAGCAGCTGAACATGAGCCAGGGAGTGCCCAGGTGGCCAAGAAGGCCAATGGCATCCTGGCCTGTACCAGCAATGGTGTGGCCAGCAGGAGCAGGGCAGGCATTGCCCCCCTGTACTCAGCACTGGTGTTAAAACCTGTTCAGTTTTAAGTCTATCATTCCAAGAAAGACATTGAGATAAACACATTAAAGATCTATTCACTTGGGCTGTAAAATAACAAGATTTTTTCAATGAGCAGATGAAGAATTCTCTTTGTCCAAATGTAGCGTATTTTTTGACAAGCTTCAGACTTCATATATTCAATTTATGCTATCTAAAAAAAGGTAAGTACACACAAAGTTCACCATCCCTTAGAAACTTTCATGAAAGAGATGTCTGTCTCCAAATTAACACTGAACAAAATCAGAAGCTAGGACAAGCACACATTCCTCAGCACAGATGCACCTCTTCAGGGTTTTTGCTTATTTATTTGCCAGTGACATGCACTACAGAAGAGGTTTCTGGGAAAAATGCACTGTGCCTCCCCTCAGGAGTGAATCCCAAAGCCTTACTTTCAATTAATTTATTGGAGGGAAAAATGAGAGAAGCAAAGTAATATTCAATGAAATGCTGTTTCTGCCATAAACCTGAAAGCAACTTACAACTTTTTAAATAACTGATTAAGATAATGACCCTTGTACAATCCTTCAGTGGCTACAGGAATATGTGGCTCAAGTTTCCACCCATTTTGTGTTGGTCCAGCTAACTGCTCAGCAAAACTTTCCAGAAGAATCTAGCCTCCTCACACAATAGGTTGTNTCCTTTCGTTAGGCTGCCTTATCATGAGTCATAAAGGTTCAGGAAATAAACAAGATCTGGCAATTTTGACCTCATTGTCTTCACACATTGCTCCTGCCAGTAGAGGAAGGCAGTAGAGATGAGCTGAACACAGTCAATGAGCACAGATGAGTTTCTTAGGTCATGGATGAACAGCAGATGAAAAACAGACACGTCTCCCACCTAAATCACACATTCACAGTACCAGTCCTGGCCAGTCCCAGGTTAGAAGATGGTAATCTTTCACTCCTTTGGAGCAGAGCTCCTCTGTAGTACATGAATGGCTGCCATCAAATACATTTTAAAACTGGAGACAGGAATTAAAAACACAGCTAGAGGGGAAAGAAGAAGAGATGTAGTGGCATTAAAAAAGGTGACAACCTTGAAAATCAGATAAATTTTTACCTTTATTTGATAAATGCAGCCTCTGCATAATGTTCCAGTATGTCATTTCCAGTACATTCATAGCCTGTGGTCTTTGAGAGTTTAGATACCTTGAGGCCTTTCCTTTCATTTTCCCAATCTTCCAGGGGAGACAAAACAAGGTTTTACAGACCCTCTTTTAAAAAAACACTGACCTACATGAATGTTTTCAGGTGTGGATTACAAATTTACTTTGTTTTTAGGCTGGCCGTTCTTTTAGGGGCCTGATCAGACTCTCTTTGGTTCCCATTGTCTCACCTTGGTCTGTCAGGGTGTGTCTGCACTGTGAGTTCTGATTGTGAAGAGGTAGATACAGAAGCTAATTTTGTTATTTTCACACTTTACAGTGCATCCCTTTTACTTTATTGGCTGCTTTGAGATGCAGCACTATCTGACATGTTTCTGCACCACAGACTGCTGTGCAGGAAACCTACAGCTTAGGTTAGCTGCTTTCAGTCTGTTGTTTCCCAGACCACTGGTTATTCATGGCATGTAGCTGAGGAAAGCAGGCTCACAGAGAGCAGCATACACTCATGTATCTGCACCTACAGTAACATCCTGGGGCCACCAAACCAGTCAGCTCTTTTGCCCAGGAGGAGCATCACAGTGGACACTGGTAGTACAGTGCAGCCCAATAATGCAGTCAGGACAATAATGGTTTCATTTCTTGCTTCAAATCACAGTGCAACAGTTATTTGTACTTCATTTGTCTTGCTGCTTCTAAAGTATGTCATTAAGATCCCTTTTTTTTTCCTCACTCAGAGTACTGTAAAACAAAAAATTATTTTCTAAATGCTGCTTTTCTTTTGGTAGTGTATATTGAAATATGCATTGGCTTATAGAGGATCTGGGATTAAACTTGACAGGAACAATTTTGTCCCTTATGATTAGATCAGAACAGATTACTGAACAAATCATTGTGGCCCTATTTCCACAAAAACTTACAACAGACCTTTGTTCCTGCTACTATCATAAATGCTTTCACCAGTATTTCTATTACAGTCTTTATTTTCTATGGTTTTTAACTGATCCAGAACAATTCACTCTAGGCTGAAAGTTGTCATTTCATGGTGTTCACACCATGAAGGAATCTGTTTCAGCATAAACTCTGAAAAATAATAGCACAAGCTATTTTGAAGGTGGAAAGAAGGCTGGTTGAAGGCAGCAGTTTCCTACAAGCCTATTGTTTAATATACTGAAAACAAAATCAAAGGAACATTTTCTTTAGATTTTTAGCAAAGATCAGGTATGAGGAAAAGTATGAAGGAATTACTTTAGCTTTCAAAGTTACTATTACAGAGTAATAGTCCCATCTCATAATAGGTCAACATGGAAAAAGCATTTCTCTTTGATGGATTTCCAATGTGTAGATTTCCAATGGACCACTCTCACACAAACAAGAAAGCAGAAGACATGGGGTCAACTTCTTAACTGGTGTGTATTGATAATTGTAAACTGATATTAAAAAAAAAAGGTATCTCCCATGGAGCTCAAGCAACACCAGATTACTTAGAAGGTCTAGTTTCTATAGGAATCAAGTGTTCATTTATTGTCTTGCAGACACAGCTGGGTTGACCAGGGAATGCTTTTTGAACATATGTCTAAACTCCAATCATCTACAACCTTCAATTTCAGCTAGCTCCTTTGCAACAGAATGTGTTCTCATTTATATCTGCTTCCAGATATTCATCTTACTTTTCTGTCCTAGACCATTCTCAAAGGAGGACTTTGTGGTTTATTACTGTATGTTTGTACAGCACCTAACATAGTAAAATGCCATTTTTACCTCAGTCCTCTGAACTTTGTTGTATTACAGGTAGTAGGAGTTGCAGTGAATAATAGAAAGCTGTGCTACTTCACTCATTCACTTCCATAGGGAAAATCTCATCCCTCAAGGCTGGAGTTGAGGCTGTGATAGATCTGCAAGGTATGAGTTTGAGTCCATGCTTTCCATATTGTATCCCATGAGCTTGGCTCCAGGGTTTTCGTCATGGTCCAACTTTATTACAAAATCTTTTTTTTTCCTTCCTCTCAAACATCCTTCCTACACCAAACAAGATTACCTGGGATAGTGAGTATAATTCATATTATTGCACATACTTTTTCTACTTTAATTTTATCTCCAAAAGATATTAAATCTACATTTATTAAATGGAGTTATTCTTCCAGCCTGAAGGCATCAACCCAGTATCTTGAAAGACGTAACAATGAGGTCTATGATTAAAACCTTTTTTGGAAAACATGAACAAATGATAACCAGTTGTGATAGTTTTCCACATTTTTATAATATCTAAAAATATGTTCAAATATCCAAAAAGGATCCTGTGATTTGATTTATTCACAAGTCCCCTGAAGTGTTTAATAAGTACAATATGGTACAACTAAAATCATGCTTATTACTGCTATTAGCTTGGTAATTCTCCAGGATGAAATCATACTTTTTGGGTTATAAATACACATTTTATTGTTGATTTTATGCTGCATTTTGAAATACTGCTTCTCTGCTTTCATATTTTCAGTGCTGTATTACAGTACCATAAATCAGCCCAGCAGTAAAAGAATTCTAATTGGTATCAGGTGATTTTTTTTAAAAGTAGAGAAAAAGTTAAACTTATATCCTCTTGAATGAAGATAAATTCTCTCAAAGCTCTTAAAAAAATCAGATGTGTCTAGAATGACCTGATTTATCTTTTTTTGAAAGACTAATCAGAGAAAAGTATGCACAGTGCACATCAAAGGGTATGCATGAGCTCAAAACCATCATAAAAGATACCTCTAGATGTCTAACCAAGTGCAGAGAATCCTTACCATGGTATTTTTTCATCCTCTGTCTGCACTGTTTCAATTTTCCCATTCCACTAACTATGCAAGCTTGAGTTCCTGTTCTGCCTCTTTCTTATTCAAGCATTTCACTGGTCTTCCAAAGAGAAGAAAAAACAGCAAATAAAAAAACCCCACCCCAATGGCATTACAGCAATATATTCCCAATGTGTCAGCACCTCCATAGAGCCAACTTGATCCTTAAACCATTGATTCTTCCTGTGATGGACTTGCCTAAAAATAGTCTCTACATCCATCTGTACCTTGTCCAATGCAGTAGTCAGTCTAGCAAGTCACAATCAACTATGCATTATGTGCCAGGTGCTGGCATTTATCCCAAAAAGTAGAACTCTGTGGGTGGGTGAGGAAAACAGCATTAAATTAATAGCTTTGGTATAAAATGCCAGAAAACGCACTGTATGTAGGATATTTCTAAACAGGATTATGGATTTCCCTTTTCTCTAGAATTACACAAAGGAATCCTCAGAAAACAACGGTTTTCAAGGAAAAAAAAGGTAAGGCAATCATAAGAAATTATGATACAGATTTCTTTCTTGTGTGCTGATTAGGTAGAGATTAAGACAGGTTAGGGAAGGCATGAGGGGGAGCTAGGAAGTATGAGCAGAGTCCATTCCATAGTTCATGAGAGCCATGAACCTGAGCTGGAGGCCATCCCTGGCTTTTCCATTAGTGCTTCTGCAGCCCCACCAAAAAAGAGAGGCACTTTTAGAGTTTTAGTGCATTCAGAGGGCAGCCTCACAGGTTGCAGTGGAATCCTGCAGTTTTTAATTTGAGCTTTTGGGCAATGTGGTATGTTTTCATAGCCTCTTAAATGTTCCTGGTATTTTTTCCTTTCCAGGGAAAGCAGAAACGCCACAATGCACTGCCTGATGTTTCCAAGAGAAAAGAAGTATGCAAAAGAAATAGTCCTCCTATTTTCCCAGACATCCCTACATTCTTTAAATTAATGGTATTTGGGAGAAAAAGCCCTAACATTAATGGGATTAATTACTCAATACTGTGCACCATATAGAGTTATGGGGTTTTTTTTCATTTTGTCAGAATGAATGACTTTAAATTAAAGCCGCTAAAAACCAGTAAGCTGACAGACCAGCTATGCCATGAAGGCCAGAAGTAAGATTAAAACTTATATGGATCAAAATAAAAATTATATTAAACAGATATTCAGCAGAAAGGCATCTCAGTAAAGATGAAACAAGCAAAAGACTATATATACACACCTTGTACAGCTGCTCAGGGTCATATGAAAACCAGACGGAGGAAGTCAAGGGAAAAGTGAGGTTGAACAGGGACATATTTGGGAAGATAAAAGGTAACATAGAAAGTCACCTTTCTTTGGGCCACAGAAAGTCTACAGCACAGAAATGACAAAATATTATATGATTTGGAGGTAAAATCTAACATCAACAGATAGAAAGTATACGTTTTTACATCCCCTGAGCATTTGATCCAAGAAGAAGAGTGGATTACCTTTGAAGGACAGTGGAAATAATTTGAGGTTCCTCTGCAGTGAATAGAAATGCAAGCCTGGTATAAAAGGTCAGGTGGTAGTGTAAAGGTTCTTGCTATTTCTATGATGCTTCGGCAGTCATTAATAACCTCTGCTTAGTTTTCCAGTTGCAGGGAAAGACTGGTGTGAACTGGAAGTTGTCTCCTCCTTCCCTTGCATGTTGGACTTCTGCAGGGAGATATCTCTCATCCCATCTCCAATTCTTCTTCCAGTAATGTAGTAGTAATGTAACAATAATTTTGAATCAGAAAATGCAAGATGTGAGGGTTTCTTCTGGAATTAAAGACATGGATCAAGGACTGCAGCAAGTGACCAGGCAAGCAGACAGCCTTTACTCACCCTTTAACTCACCTTGGATCCACTCCAATGCCCACTGAGGATGGCTGTTTCAAAAGACAGGCTCTTGGCAGTGTGTAGCTGCATTCCCAGCAGAGCTGGAAAGTCAGAGAATATCTCTACCCATGGGTGTTTACTAGCTATTGTGAGAGCATTTACTTATTTTGGATGTTTATATACTCTTGTTGGAACACAAGGCCTACATGGATTCATCTAAATCCTGATCTTTTTGATCTAGGAAACCTTCAGTAAATGAAAAAAATCTATTTCATCTCTTGCTTCAGAACATCATGTATAGTTTATAACCTTGAAACCCATAGCTTAGATTTAATGGTTATCATATAACATCTGTTTAATTTTAAAATTTATATGGAGGCTTTTTTGGAAATCCCATGGAGTTTTTTGACTTTCTGTCTTCTCTATGCACACAGAGGATGTAGAAAATTAATTTCCTGTGTAAAAATACAAGATGACAGAAGGTCCAAGGTTAAACCTATTTACTAAGAAAATCACTGCCAGTGTTTAGAAAATGCTGCTTTTATTTGAAATATTTGGAGGTGTACCTGGCTTCCCATGTCCTTGTGGTATTTTAACATATAAGGCTTTCTGTCCAATAAACTGTAGTGAAAAACCTCCTCTGTATTGATTTTTCCCTGATGAATTGTGAACTGTCTACTCATTTGGTGATCCATTTGTTTTAATAAAGAAGACAAACCTGTAGAAGTTTCTTATTTTCCCACCCCTCTGGCCTCTTTCGGAAAGTATTACTGTGCTGCACAGGCCAGCATTCAATTCAGAGACGAAACCAGATGTCACTGGCTGACATCTACTTCACTACTTTATAGCCAAGTTAGTTTACAGGAGGGTAGGAATGTGGTTCTCCTTTCCTCCTGTGTAAAAAGAAAGGTGAGGAAACACAAAGCCTGGATGTGGCTGAAGACTGTTGCAAGATTCCCAGTGACAGCAAAGCATGACCTTTGCTTCTTCCATTTTTACTAATGTGCTGGAATAAATTAGGACACAAAGATTTGTTATTCTTGAAGAGAAGATAAGAAAGAAAAGAAAATCTGTTGAAAGAGATCATGAATTCATCGTCTCGGTCTCATTTAGGGTGGGAATCATTACCTACTATTTCATAAAAGCCAGTGTGAAATGGATCAGGTTTTTATCCAGTTGCAGTGTCCAGCCAATTTGTTGCAGTACAGAGAACCATGAAGTCAGCTGACACCTTCACTCCCCATCTCAGAAAAAGGAGGAAGGGCTGAACAGAAATCCCTGTTATTAGCAGGACCACCTGGATGACAGTGGGGATGAGCAGCTCAGCACTTGAATAAGGGAGGAAATATACAGGAGGTGATACCCAGGCGTCTGAGCGTGGTGATGCTGTGACCCACTGTCTGGGACACTATCACCATCCTATCCTGCTTCAGCTAGCAGGTTTTGGGCTCCCAAACCTTCTGCACCAGTCCAGAGGGACAAGAGCCTCTGGCAAACCAGTTCTGTCAGGAACACGTGGAGTGTGGGGTACTAAAGCCAGTACTAGTGCTAAAACGTACCTGAAAAAGCTTGAAAAAAGTTGCAGTCTATGTCCTCTAAGCAGATAGTGAGTGAAGAAGCAGCAGGAAGTATTGCATACTCTAGAGTTGGTCTGACCCCATCAAGAGTGGGTAGTTCCTCTTTTTCAGGACACCTCTGAAGACTCTGAAATCAACTGCTGTGCTGGGTATTTCCTTGTTTACTGCTCCATTCCCAAAGGAAATGTCTAAACAAGTTTTCATCTTAGATTAGAAAGGTTTTCATAAGGTCTGAATTCCCTCCAGGACTGCTTAAAAATAGCTCTATTGGCAATTATATGACTGCTTATATTAAAGTCTGCAACATTGAAACCTGCAAGTAGACTGGAGGCTGCTTTAACAAAGCACAAGCCATGTTTGTATTAGGCATTGGCCATGACTTTGCTCCTTCAGGGACTCTCTGAATGTCCAGGTGCTGACATTTCTTACCAAATTCTGTTCCAAACACCTGATTTTTAAGCTCAGTTTTCACTAATCTGCATTTTCCTCCTGGGCTTCAGCATTTAGACCATGTCCTTTCTAGCTAAGGCTCACCCATCAGCTTTTGGGCTGTAGACCCAAGAAGGTTAGCAGCTGGCAAAGCAGTGACACCTTGGAATCAAATACCCTTGCAGAAAATCCAGTGAAGTTTCATTGCTCCAGATAATTATGCAGAGGTTAAAAAATACATGACTTTGCTGATGAAGTTCAAGACAATTGTGTTGTAATGCAATTCACTCAGGCATCACTTTTCTGACAACATGTTAAAAACAGTAAAAGGTTATCTTCATCAGTAAAAGAAGTTTATACAATTTAATGTGAGTAGAGTCTGTTTAGTTTAAAGGTGCTAGCTTTACAGCCCCTTTTCCAGGATAGAACCACGCTTTAATTTGAACTTATTCTAAATTGCTAGTTGTTTGATCTTCTCTTTTCTTTACAATGTCAGTCTTTAGGGAAGACCTAAGAATCTAATAAGGGGACTATATATAAAACAGATTACTGCCCAGAACCTAATAGAGTAGGCTAAGACAAGGCAAGCTGGCAGAGGGTAGGATTTGCTATTTTTCCCCACGTGCTTTCCCATTCTTTTAAACCCTGGGAACATTCTTAGCAATTCAGATTATTACTGATAGCAATAAATCATCTCAGCCTCTGCTATGGCCCAAAAGAAGAAGCAGTAAAATACTTCACAAAATGAAATGTACCTGAATTAGCTGAATCTTTGACAGAGGACAGCTTATCCACCGGGAAGGATAAAAAAGGTGTAAAAACTGGAAAACATTTTACTGCAGAAGAAAAATAAAAAAGTTGTCAGAGCAGCTTAAGCCGCAGACTGAATAATGAAGGAAATCCAAAACTAATAGCATTCCATCCACCAACAGAAGTACTGATGAGGCTGATGAGTTAAACATTTGTATTTAGACATTTTACTCCTCATTTCACTGTTTATCAGCCTGAAGAATCTCACTCTTTGTCTCTAAAATGGCTCAATGAAAGTGCTCCTTTCTTAAATGACAAATGTACTGGCAACAGCCAAGCAGAACAACATACAGGTCACCTGCATTACAAAGCATTACTTGCTGTTCTGCCCTGTGGCATGTGCAGCTTTAAAGAATTATTAAGACCTTTCATGAAAAGAATGAAAAGATAAAGTTTCCTTCACTGTTGCTGTGGAATAGAAAATTAGAAGGAAATGTTGAAGCATTGTATGTGGTTTCTCATCTGGATAATATTAGCTTCTTTTTTTTTTTTTTT
>VWYE01028341.1:314269-342855 GCA_013398995.1 Alaudala cheleensis
TGCTTGCTACTGATTTTCTTATACATACGTCTTCCAATTAATCATAAAATACAGTGCAATTGTTTTTGGCTGATTTATCAACTATTAGAAACCTCTTTCCCTGATGATTTTCATAGGCATTTCGGGTGGCTGTAAAATAAAATAGTAATTTTCTGGTTTGTGTATAAGGAAACTTTAGGACATGTACTGTGTTATATTACTAAGCTGTAATAGGTAGAAAATATAACATTAGACAGAGAGAACACCAAAATTGCATTTGAGACTATCACTTAGAGACACAATAGAAAATGTTCAAAATAGAAAATCTCTTTTGAGACATCTACAAAGATAATACTAGTGTTAAAGGGAAGGATCCTGGTAGAATTTATTGAAATCTGGGTCTGTTAAAGAGCATGAAATGGTGGTGTTATTTTCTCCATCTTGGTAATACCAGAGGAACTATAAATACTTCAGTGATCCATCTCTGCTTTTACTCTTTTTTCTCATTTATATGTGTCTCAGTGTTATGTTCAAATGTATGGTGGACCAACACTCCCCACACAACAAATGCATAAAGTTTTCCAGTGTTTAAAAGCATGTGCTTCTAGGTCTCCTCCTAGGGACTTCTAGGGAATCCCTCCAAACCTGTGCCTGAAGGAGGAGAAGAACATGTGCTGTTCTACTTCCTCACTACAAAGGAGTGACTCAAAGTTTAGGGAATAATAGAAAAGTATTGCAAGAATATGCCAGGCAGGCAAAACATTTTCTATTCAGAATTCCCTGTGGTCATGGCAAGAGGGAAGGCTCCCCAGGAATTTTTTTTTAATTTTTTTTTTTTCAGTTCACTGGGCCCCTCTAAAAAGATGTATCATATTCACTGCTGAGTTTCATATTTTGCAATCTGCACAGATCACGTGATGTGCAGCTTCCACTATGCCACTTGTTGTGAGGGTTCATTGTAGACCCTCTAATGAGCCTGCCATACTCCTTCAGCATGCACAGCACCCTCTTCTCAATCATGCCTTTCAAGAGATTAAGATCCAGTGATGCAATACAGCCCATGACACAAAGCCTCTTTTCAAACATAAAAGAGTCAATTGTTTTTACAACCTCTAAGCATGCACAATCTTTGCTTTACATGTCCATGCAATAAATGGCCTGAAAGTTTCATATCCTCCTTGCAATATGGAACTTGACCCTTGAAAATCCCTCATGACAATTCAACTAGTAGAACGGAAATCTTTTCCCAATACCCTAAGGATTCTGGCAAAATATTTGTACAATTTCCATGTATACATGCTCCACTACATAGTCCTCCTTGCATATTACAAAAACTAACAACATTTTTGAAGCTATGTATGTTCTGCCTAGTCCATAAATTATTTCAGCTGCCTCCTGACTTCTCAGATTAAATTTTTTTTACTCCCAGATCCCTCTGGCAGGACCTACATTTCAGAGTGTAGCCAAAACCTCTCTTTTTGGGCCAGCACTCACAGCATTAACACAAGTGTCAAGAGATGGGAGACACAAAGAAACTGACCTTTGTGGGAACCATAGGAGAAATGCTCAAAGATTTCTGCTCCCACTGATTCCAGGCAGCACTTTCAGAGCATGGGGTTGATAAGATGGTGGAGCATCAGGGCACAACACTTGGCAGCCCTGGTGGAGAAACCTTAACAATTCCTAGTCTTGTCTATTTCAGACCTGTCCCTCAGTTTCTCAAGATCACTCTGAATTCTCATCTTGTCCTTTGACAACTTGTCTTGCTCAACTCTCCTTTGTTTATTAATTGAATGAGAAAGCTATCTGCCCCAAATTGTTAGAGGAAGTATTGGAAGTATCTCCAGTTCAACCAGGAGAGATGCAAGGCTTCTGGGGAATAATAATCATCTGCATCAAAAGGTGATGGGGAGGCCCTTGCAGAGACAGCAAAAGGGCTGAAGGTTGTGCCTTCAGTCCACAAGCAGTGCATATGTCATAAAGAACTAGTTTCAGGGAAAAATAATTCAACTGCCCTACCAAAATAGAAAATCAAGAGTATAATCTATTGGATGCACAAATGAATTCTTCTGTTCAAAGTGACTTTGGTAAGTCTGTAGTGCAAGAGAGGTTTGGCCCCTTCTTCAAGGAGTCATGAGAATGAAAGGAAGAAAATTATTTTCACGGAAATCCTGAAGCATTTTGTCATTGAGATTGGAGAAGGGAAGACCAAGGAGAGACAGTAGTAACAATCTTCAGCTGTGTTGAGAATGCCAGCAAAAAAGAAGGAAAGAAGGTCTTCCCTGTGTCCAGTAAGATTTTTAAAAGTAAATTATCCTTATTATCAGTAAGAAAGAATGAGGTTAAACGTTAGAAGTTTTTAATGGCAATAGCAAAAATGTTGGGAAGTTTTGCCATGGAGAATGAGTTATACCCAATAGGGAGGCAGAATAAACACCCATCTGCAAAATAAGAGATGCTGGCATAGTTATGCTGGGCTTGGATATGGGAGTGAGCGAGATGACCCCTTTGAGCTGCACTGCCCTGGATTTCTACAAGGAATGTCCTAGCCCCAGTGAAACCTCAAGTGGTGTAGATGTTTTAGTGAATGTCCCCACCCACCTTGCAATTCCTGATTTCAGAGCACAGAATACTCCTTCCTGAGCACCACACTGGCCCTGAAGAAAAGCCCATATTTGCACAGTGCTGCAGACCTCTCTGGCATCACATCAGGCCACATGTGGGTTGAGGGGGAGTAGGGAGCTGGTTTCACACTTGATCTGACCATGCCAGCCCACCACACAGCCCTGGCCCAGAAACCCATTCCCAGAACCAAGCTGCCTCAAGTCAGCATGCCTGTGAAACAAACTGTCCAGGTAAGTGAGAAAGAACAGTGGAGCAGAGGTGAGAGAAGGGGAGTCAGTGCCAGCTGCAAGAGGAACCTTGAGGAGAAGCAGCTGCTCCTCCAGTGATACCTCAGGAGTTAACTATGTGGCACTGCCATCTCCCATCCTCACCACACATGGCAACAGACATTTGGAAGGAGCCTTGCTCCAGCAGTTTTTTTCACTGTCCCATTCTTCTTTCCCCTGCCCCATGCTTTCCATTGCACATGTACTCACACTCTTTCCTTCTGTTACCAGTCACAGGGAAACTGCCTTCTTGAATTACTAGAGGTTTTTTACATTGCTCAGTTGTTTTAATATAAAACCACAGCTCCTCTTGTTAGTGAATGCTAGCATTTCAAACTGTAATATAATGTGCCATAAACGACATTCCATGCCATAAAATGTTGCAGAAAGATATACTTTTACTCCTAAAAGCAGTGGCTGGATTCTGCTGAACCGAATTTAGTGGAGATTCAATCAAAACTGAGACGAAAGAAAAGAACAAGATTCCAGGTTCACTGCAGAGTTCACTTGCAGTTTTTCCTGTCCCCGACAATAAGAGGATTACCTTAAATCAAGAGCATCAGTGTCAATGAGAACCAGAAAACTTAATACATACAGGGACAAGGAGATCAAAGCTTAGCACCTGGAGAATACCACATGCTCTAGATTAATAAAACAATACACTCTGTTACATAAATCTTGAGCAAGGTTATTCATGGATAAACATACAAAAAAGAAATTACTGTAGAGCTCAGATAACAGATATTTAATACTGGTGCTCTCTCTATCAGAGAATATCCTCTCACATTATAGGAGTGTTGACATAGAGCAGTGAGACATTATTTTGTTTTAAACACTTTTAGTCTAAACTTGACATTACTGTTTTTGGACCTGGATACTGCACATCTGCAAGTCAGCGGAAATACCAAAATCTTGCATGCTCCTTTGATTGTTACATTTAAGGTATCATATATGCTACCAGCTCAGCTGCTGCAAGGCATTAAAGTCCATTACTCCAAGCTTGTAAAGTACTTTGGAAATACTATAGACAAGGATTAGAGAAGATGAGTATTCCACATGGCTTCAGAAGGGATGATAAACAGAGGGTAAAAGCACTGTAGTTAAAGTGATATATTGGTTGCATGTGGGCAGCAATAGCAAGAGATGCCTTCTATGAGTATTTTGTTGAGTGGTTTTGAAATTATATGCTTTTATCAAGCAGTTACATTTCTAAGATCAGCTTTGTTTACAGTGCATAGCCTAAGAACTACTGATGGGCTGAAAATCAGCAAAGTCAAGGAGTCTGGACTTGGAGCACACCTTAGTTTTGGACCTCTGTTGTGGGATGATTTGAAATTGTTTGGAAGAGAGGAGAAATTTAAAAGGAAGATAATCCAAATAAATTTCACAAAGAAATATTATAATAAGCCTAAAAACATAATGTCCTTTATATGTTATTTAATCATAAAGTGGTCCTTTGGTTTTATCAGTTTGGTTTACCAATAAGGAGGCATATTTTCCCACAGATATGAAAATAGCATCCAAGCACCAGGTACGTGGCATTGTGACCTACAGATATCACAGAGAGCCACTCATCTGTGTAACAAACCATTGCAGGACAAAAGCAATTCCTACATTAAAGAAAACATCATGGGACAGGAAAAAGGGATAAGGGTCCCCCTCTCCTGCATCCAGAGTCATCCAAGAAAGCTGCCACCTTGGAAGCAGTACTTCTGTGCTGGGAAAATCTCCTTTCAACATGTAAGGCTCAAGCTTCACATGGCATTCAAGACCTCTGCCAATTTTGTTTGTTTCTATTTGCTGAAGGCCAGCAAATGCCCCTGCTATTATCAGGTATAGTGTCCACATGGCTACTATGGAAGAAAGCAAGTCTTTCATGAGCTTGAGATCCAGTCCAGGGAGAGTCATAAAGTTTGACAATATGTCAATGCAGAAGTTCACACAATGACATAGATTCTGAACAAACTTATTTTCAAACACTAGCAAAAAAATCCCTAACAATTAATAATCAATCTATAATTAAATTATAATCTAAGAAAAATGGTTTTGCTGTATGTTGTAGTTTAAACACAGCCAGTAACCAAGTATCTCACAGTCACTCTCCCATCAGCAGAGAGTGATGGGGAGAGAATCAGACAGATGAAAGCTGGAGAACTCATGGGCTGAGATAAAAACAGTTTAATAGGGAAAGTAAAAGCTGTGCACATAAGCAAAGCAAAACAAGGTATAAATTCAGTGCTTCCCATGGGATGGCAGGTATTCAGCCATCTCCAGGAGAGCAGGGCCCCATCATGAACAAGAAGACAAATGGCATCACCACAAGTGTCCCTTCCTTTCCTGCTTCATTCCCCCACTTTATACACTGAGCTTCTTGGTGTCACATGGTCTGGAATATCCCTTTGGTCAGTTGGGGTCACCTGCCCTGGCTGTGTCTCCTCCCAGGCACCCCTAGTCCCCTCCCCAGTGTGGCAGTACCAAAAGCAGAAAAAGCCTTGGCTCTGTGCAAGCCCTGCTCAGCAGTAATAAAAACATCTCTGAATTATCAACCCTGAGTTCAGCACAAATCCAAAACACAGCCCCATGCCAGCCACTGTGAGGAAAATTAACTCTGTCTCAGCCCAAACCAGCACACTGTGGAAGCAAGCTAAGGTGGTGTTAAGTTACCACTGTTTCCTTAGTGCTCTTTAGTACTCTATTATTTTACATGTGTAAACTGGGCCATGGTTTGTCATTATTAATTTGACACAAAAGACTAGAGAAGATTGTAAGCTGAGGTTGAACTAGGTGACCTCCTAAGATTTCTTCCCTTCTGTTTTTTCCTGTGATCCTGTGATCTTAATATGAGTTTATTTCTATTAGAAGAAGATGGAGAATTAGTAGGACAGAAGGAAAGGAACAAATCATTGTTGGTATCTGATTCAGTATCAACAAAATTTGAACTGAAATTAGGCAGCAACAGGACTCTTGAGGGAGGGTCAGAGTTGGTGAACAGAAAAGAAGACATTAGCATGACAAGCATGGGAAGGACCCAGACCTGGAGGGCTCTCCAAGACAGTACTCATGGCATGGATGTCTTCTCATAAGTGTGGATGCCAAATCCATGCTGAGACAGGGCAGCAGCAGAGGGAACACTGGAGCTGCCATACATACCCAGCACTGCCTTCTCACTTGGGCTGGACCTGGTTCTGAGAGCAAACCAAACTCCATCTCACTCTGCTGCCAGCCAACACTCCTCACCAAGAAGTGGCTGGGTTTTACTGTGACACTTCTAAGTTTGAGTGGCAATTGCTTAGGCAATGGAGCAAGGTTTTTGATCTAATTAGTGACATAATTTATAGCTTGGGGTTGGAAACACGGATCTGCCACTGGCAGGTTGCTTCCCAGGCCCTCTTGTAAACCTGTTTCATGGTCCAGGTTGCTCCTGGACTTGGTTTACCTCCACTTCAATAGCATTTTATACAATGCTGTGAATCCAGATGGACTTAGTGAGAGTTAATTAATGTCACTCACACTGCTGAATTCTTCTAATATAAAATAAGGAGTGGCTGCAAATGAAAGGTACAATAACAAATAGCTCCACAATCTTTAGATAGTCCCACTTCAGTAGAGCTGCAGAGGAAATGTAGGAATGATAATAAATACATCATAAACATTAAAGAGCCATAAAATAGCCACACATAGATCCAATAAAACATAATATAGAAATAATTCAAGCGGGGTTGAAAAGCAAATACCACCTACTATTGAAGGCTTTTGCAGTACCTTGGGATCCCAGGAAAAGGGGTTGATATCACAGCTGTGTTGAGTGTTTTTATTGGGCCTGACTTTCCTTGAAGGTTATTCTGCCACAGTATTTTTGAAAGTCCTTTGAATAGTCATGTATCAAACTTCATTTTCTTTTATAACTGAAATAGTCCACTGGAATCCTTAACAGACCTGTTTTGAGACCAGAAAGAACTGTGTATCTAAGAAAAATAGATTGCACCATTTAGGGCTGAAATGACACTGACAGACTATTTTCCCCCTCTTTAAGTTACGTTTGCTATAGTTACAACTTCAAAATCTCAGAGATCCACTTGAGTTTTGGGATAAGTATATTTTATGTCGAAATGACTCCATGCCAGAAAGCTCCAAATATCAGAAAAGTGTCAGTTTAGCATTCTGGTAGTATTACAAAAATTTGCCTTTTACTAAAGGTGAAATGTCAAAGTCTTAGAACTACTTTTCTCAATCATTATAATGAACAGGCAGAAGAGCCACACAGATCAGAACGACTTTTCCATGAGCGCTTGGTAGATTTATAATCATAGACTAGGCTTCTCCATGCAGGGATTTTGCTTAGTAAGTTTTCCCTTTCAGCTTCTTGCCAGGATGCTCTGGGTGCAGTTCAGGAGGGGTAGGGGTGCTGAAAGCATGGGGCTGCCAGCTCCTCTGCAGAGACCCAACCCCTGGGGCTGCTCTGCTCCGCCAGGGCTGGCGTAGCCCTGGGTCACCTTCCTCTCACCAGCAGGCTGAATTTAGCCCTGACTGCAGGCTGACACCAGGAGCACAAGAGCACGCAACCCAGGTCCCTCCTCTGTGCTCACCACCACCACAGAGGGTCCTGACCCATGGTGAGGGCAAACGCAGAGCCCTTTACATTCCTCCCACCCAATGACCTGCCCAAAGCACAGGCTCTGGTGCTCTCAGAAGCCTCCTTAACCATTCACAGTTCAGACAGAATCATCTCCAACTGTGGTTCACATGAACCTTAGTGGTTTCAAAGTATTTGTGGTATGGGTGAGATTCTTTACTTATTTCCACAAAGGAAATCAAAGATATTTCTAACCATTTCTATTCAGACAAAATAGACTTCACAGTTGTCAACAGCTGTCTCCCAAATTAGGTTAGAGCTACCAGACTAAAATCGCAGTCTTCTGGATCCTGCATGACAGAGGAGGCTACTAAGCTTAAGCTTTGCATTTATTTTACATAAAGGCAATAATGTGGTAGCCATTTTAGAAACTTCATCAAGTATTAGCTGAGATGTTTGGGGTGAAATGTACTCAGAGACTCTATTATGCCTGAGGAAGAAAGCAACTAAGGTATAGAAGAATGTAATCCTTTTTTAAATATTATTCCTGGGAATATTTTTATCACCAAATGCTCAGCTTCAAATTGAATTATATATTTTCATCACAGGTCTACATTCCTGCATCCTGGTTCTAAAATGAAATTGTTTATACAGGCAAAAATAGCTGATCTTCAGCATGGCAGGGAAAAAAAATATACTTTATGTCTCACTTTCCTCAATACATTCTCTCCTAAGCTAACCTCCTATAGCTGGCACATAAAGCTCTGTTTAGTGTGGTGCATAAAGTGTAGCCTATGCAATGCCTTATCTTCTCAACACAAGTCCTGGCAGATATGGTGTACAGCATAGCTTCTCCCAAGGAATAAAATTGAATTAGTAATGGCCTATGTGAGGCATAACAACAGTTTAGACTGTCATCATTAGAGGAATCCCAGCTTCCAAAGTGGAACAATATCACACGTGTAAGGGGCTTCCAGTTAGGCCACAAACCTCCACCAAAATCTTTGCTGTCACATGTATCATTCCCTGCCTTCACCTCTTCATGTGCAAAAGGAAAGAAGTGGAATGAAGGAGTTACAGGCACTAAATGGAAAGAAGCTGCTCACAAAATGGGGCTTGCATGGAGAAGTCTGTTGGGAGCCAAGGAGTTCAAAACTACACGTGAGTGGTCAGAAAACACTTGTTCTGTAGTGGCAGGGAGCAGCTGTGGCAAACAACCCCTCCTGACTCCAGTCATAGTGCAAATGGAGTACTCAACACAGCTGGAAAAACTGATGTTTTATTGGTAATTCAAGAGCAAGCCTTGTTTTCAGTCATAAAAGTACTGTTGCTTCCTAAACAACATGGCCAGAAATATTAATTTTTTTCAAAAGCTGAGTGGTGCCTGAGACAGTCCCTCCTGGATGGAGCACCAAAGGCATTTCAGAGGTTCTTACCTGAACTGGCGCCTTGAGTGTTTAAACAATTCTCAGACATGGTTACTATGAATATACCATTTATATTGTCACTTCCAGCAAGTCCAGGTGTTCACTGGGTCATATACTGCAGCTAGGGGTTCTTTCCAGCCCACAGTTTTGCTGGCTTCCATTAGGTGATGCACAACTTGAGCCAAGTCTCCTGCGTGTTTTAACAATGCGCGTGTTTAACAGAGGCGGTTTGTGGCAGCATGTGCACGCTCTGAACTTAGTGCATTAGAAACCAAAATAGAACTGAACCAAACATCCAGATTTGATCCAAACCTCACAGTGGGAGCCTTCCCATGTTACAGTCTGGGGAAAGAAACCAACAACTTATTTAAACACACTTCTGAACTTTCAAAATGCTCATTAAAAAGCCTGAATCCAAACTTTGCAGCTTGCATCCATGTCAACTGAGACGAAGTCTGGACTTGAAATGAAGCACATGAAAGAGCACAGATCTGCACCATTACTCACCATGATTTCCTTAGATGGTTTGAAGGATTGCAATGCAGGAAATTCACTGTAATTCATTCAGTGATTTTTGTCCACCCAGCAAAATGCAGCTTTATGAGCCATTTCTGTAGGAAAAAAAAAAAATTAGCTTATTTTGTGGACCTATTCATTGGCTGGCTGAAGAGGGGAAAAAAAGAGAGCTTTTCTTTCATTGAAGCCTTTTAAGACCACAGTTTTAAGTAGTGTCAGAAAAATGGAACACAAGGGTGTTCGTTGCTTATACAGAGCATTAAAAAAATGTTTACAAGACATCATAAAGACATTATAAATGCCTCCATAAAAAATTATAAAGAAATTATTATATAATTTAATTGTAAACTTGCTCTTGCCAAGGTATTCTAACATCATATAAAGCCATACAAAAGAATTTTGAATGCTAACAGGATTCTGCAGAAATATCAGCTAATTAACAAATCTAATTCAGATCTTACTTATTCTGAGAATTTTTTTCACCTTGAAATTCAGTAATCTTGGAGTTTAACAAATCTGAAATAAAATTATAAACAATCCTATGGCTTTTTAAATTGTGTGAATACGTGTGTGCACATAAAGAAATACCTAGGGAAACTCAATTTCTGATGTAGGGAGTTAAATGACAAAGTATGTTTGTCTACTTTGCCAGAAGAAAACAAGTAACTGAAGTATGGAAGAATGTAATCCTTCTTTAAATATTATTCCTGGGAGTACTTTTATCACCAAATATTCCACCTCAAATTGAATTATATATTTTCATCACAGGTCCACATTCCTGGGGCTTGGTTCTGAAATGAAATTGTTTATACAGACAGAAAATATTTATTTTATATCATGGCAGAAAAAGATTCTGGGTTGTGTTTCTGACTACTCTCTGCATAACCTCTCAGAGTCAACCTTTTACAGCCTGCACATAAAGTGTTCTGCAGCATGGTGCAAATGCAGAGTAGCAGATGTACTGCATATCAAATACAAACACAGAATTAATTTCCTTTTTATGACTAAATGACATATGGATCAGTGTGGATCTCATGACTACAGAAATACTCAGACTGAAATTTGGGGGAACTTCAACTGAGGGGGCAATATTGGGTGGTAAGTTGAAGATGTGTTTACAATCAGTGTTGTGTTGTCAAAAAAAAAAAAAATCTGCGTCTTCAAAACACAAACTCCCTGTTGTGCCCTTGTGCTGTTCTGCTCTACTAGGTCAATGACACTAGCCAGCACAGATCACAACTTTGAAAGTCAATATGAAGCTAAATTTTGATGTATCAGACAAGTATTTCTCCAGAATGCTCAAAAAATGAAGATCACATGACCAGTGAGAGATAATCTTGTTCAAATTCCCATTGCAGACATTACCCTGTTTCCTCACAGACGACTTGTTTGCATTCCCTCTCCCAAAGGACCTGCCCCTTGTCTCATTTGCTTCGTTTTTGACAGGTAGGGCTCAGTCTGAAATCTGTACCACAACACCACTCTCACAGAGCAAAAAACAATCATTACTGCTTTGCTTAGATCTCAGCATTTTTACTGTCTCATCCCAATAGGACTCTGGCAAAAAAGGAAACTTGGGCTGACACAAACTCAGTACGTGCATCAGACGGCCAACAGATAGCACAGTGACACCATCAGCCAACAAATGTCACAGGTAGTGGTTGTTCTCTTCCATCTCCATCTGTCTGCAAGGAGTGAGAGCAGCACTTTACCCAGTAGCCAGCTGGAAGCAGCTCTACAGAGGCTCTTCAAAGATGCTGTGGTATGAGAACTCCAGAATAAAATGTCTGGGGACATCTGGTTGGTTTAGGAAGATGTGGACACAGTTGGAAAGTCACAGACAGTACAGATGGAGAGGGTCATCTTGAGAATGACTCTTTGTTCTGAGGAGAGCATTTTTTGTCTTGAGGCTGACATCTATAATGTTTGCACTGTGAGTTAGCTGGGGGGGAAAGGAGTGTTGTTCAGGGATCCTTAAAAGACAGTTATGTTACACCTCTGTGGTGCTACATGCTCTTGCAGAGAGATGGTCCAAGAGAGGGTATGGGAGGTACAGCTGGGCAGGAGAAGGAGTGCAGCAGGTGTGGATGTTAACAGGACAGTTTCTGTCAAAACCCTTCTATTCATGCTCTATACAGGCCCAAGCAATCCTGGTTTTTGCGATTCCTTGCACCAGGTATCCTAAATACTTGTACAGTTTGCTGCTGCTTCAAGGACCAGAGTTTGTTCTGACCCTGTCTCCCATGGAAGAGACTGGAGACAGTATGATGAGTTAATGGAGCTGAACTTTGGGTTTAGTTTCTTACAGAAAATTCTGTTCTATTCTCATAGAACCTGCTGCACAAATCTAAGCTAAGTGAGGTAAGTGGGAGAAATTAGAGGATTTGCTGCTAAAGCCCATTAAAATGCTGACATAGCAACTATGGAGTAGGAATACAGGGTGCTCTGTATCACCATCACAATAACACATACAACCTGCAAGCAGATAGTACTTTCTCTTTCAAAATGACTCATATGTTTTTACTTAGTGTTATGATATCATCTCCCATGGTGGAAAGAGGAGAAAGGGTAAAAGCATATTCAATGCTCCCCTCTTCTCTGATTCTTGTGTTACTTCTGGTCTTGTGTTACTGCCTGTCCTTACTGAACACAGTAAATTGAATAAAAATCACAGACAATTCTGTGAATTGTGAGAATGCTGTGGAGATATTACTTTAAATGAGGGACAAATCCTGAAAAATGCTCAACAAATTATACTGAAAAGCAAGTTAAATTTGTGAGAATTCAAAGTAAGGAAGGAAAAAAATTGAAAATGTGACTTAAATGGCACAGTGTTTTAAAATACATGTTTGTAATCGCTTCAGGGATTACAGAAAAACTTCCATCCCCAGAGGTTCAGAGTCTATTTCTGAACTAACATCCAGTGACTCTTTTGGGGAAAAAAATGCAGGTGTCATCGTTTACTAATTAAGTGTTTCCTCCCACTATTGGGATGGCTCGAGGAGTGAAAAGGGGAAAGAAGAGCTTATGTGCACAAAGCATTTCCCAAGAAGTCAGTTCTCATCACAAAGCAAGGGCCAAAACTTTGCCAGCTATCACTTTACCTTCTCCAAGAGCTCTTTCCACTTCCACAATTCCAGTACTTCATCCTTTAGACTTTGCCTGGCCAGTCAAAAACAGTGAAAGGGAAGAAGTTGTTGGTTTGGTTGTAGAATATGCCTTTTTTGTACATCAAATGAAAGACATGAGATGGAACAAACTGTTCTTAAGACATTTTGCATTTTCTTGTGCTTTTTCCATTATCATTTTTATAGCTGAGATTTCTGTAAGGATTCACAGTGAGTCATTTTATGAGGCAGCCCTGTACCATCTGCGCTAAAGAGTTTCCCATCACTCTAGACATTACGTATCTCCTTGTGGCAGCCTGGACGCTGCAGGGAAATTGCCAAGCCAGGTCACATGCCAGTGGGCCATCATTCATCCAAAAGAAGGCGGGCAAAATCTGCTTACAATTAGGTTCAACACTTGGTTCTGGATAACATGTCCCTGTGGCTACAAATTCTTTCCTGCCAGCCCCCTACGGGGCTCAGAAGGAGTCCGAGGATGGTCTGACCAGAGAGAAGAGGTCTGGGCCTCCCTCCTTCCTCCTCACACTTTTTCAAATTTCCTCTCTTTTTCGTAAGGAACAGTATGTTTTTGCATTGTGTCATGCTGGCAGTAAGCAAAGCTGCTGCTTTAAAGATTTGCAAAAGGAATATAGTTAAATGCCAAGAGGTTCAGGGTTTTTAATGAAAAAATATGAAACTTTAGGAAGAGAAAAAAATCTGTTTATAAAATACGTTAGTCTAAGCTTTTAATTTGCAAAAGGAAAAATTTTGCTGGAGATACTATATATGTGAATGAAGCCAGAATATAAATAGTGTAAATGGAGCTACTCTGTTACATGCAGAGTTCTGTTTAAGAGTAGAAAAAATGCATTCAAATACCTTCAAGTACAACCCTGCTCTTGTAGCACAACCTAGTTAAAGCCTAGGAACTTTGTGTGGTAGATCCCAGTCTAGCAGCAGATCATATGAGGTTGCGGGGGTTTTTCACCAACAACACGAAAACTTTGATCTTTAAACATGATCTGAATCTGGCTATGAGAGAATACATATCAATTCAGAAAATATAACAAACCATTGGGAATTCCCTACCCCTTTGCTTTACCAGCCAATTCTTGAATACATCTTTGCCACTTGCTCTTGCAATTTCAGTTGCAGATAGTCAAGGGTTAGGAGTGTTCATGGTGTATTCTGCTGCAGCAGGAGTGTGGGACACTGAGAGGCTGCACTCTCAGACTACTTTCAATGTGAAACTTCTCTTAAGCTATTATTATTTTGGGCCACCGTCCATTCTTTATTTTAGCATGTCTCAGTGTAACTAAAACCACTATGGCTGGGTATGCAAGTCACAGCAGCTTACACCTCTCTGCAGACAATTACATCAGCAACTTGTGAGTTTTCAGTTCAGGGGTGCCTTCTGCAAATCTTCGGTATCACAGATAAGATCTCAGAAACTGGACACACCTCACCTCTGTCAGACAGGCCAAACCAGATGGTTTTTCATTGCAAACAGTTAGTTTCATGACCATTGAAAATACTTCCATCAGTGTAGAATAACTGAAAGGGGTTCAGCTGAGGAGAGGAAAATGTCTTCTCTTGCATATATGATTTCCTTTTCACCTGGTCTTACCATTGTTGTGAGATAGGAGAAGAAGCAAAACACAAAGTACCATCACCTACAAACTAGAAACTGAATGATCTTTTCTATTATGACTCCTTCTTGGAAAGCAGTCTTAGAAAATCATGTCTGTACAATTAGTGATGGCATCAAAAGCAGCAGCACTATCTTAGTAACGAGAAATGCAAATGAGATTTCATCCACAGGCACATGAACTCATGGAAGGTTCATAATCTTTATGAATTTCCCAGAACTTCAAGGCAAAAAGGCTATTTTTGTTTAAGTTCATGGTTTTTCACATAGCATGGTACATTTTCATAAGCACAGGAGAGTGAATGTTGTGGGAGTGAGGCAATGGGCTTAGGAATGCTCTCGCTATTGTGATCTTGAGGACAAAGTGACACTGTCTGAGATTCAGGATAGTTTGGTGTTGGTAAAAGTTTCTGTTCCAGCTGCTTTGTTCTTTAAAGGAACAAAATACTGAACCAGCTCAGTAGTCTGGAGGGACACACGCATGTGGCTGGAGAGATTCATTGCCGTTTCTGAGCCTGGTTACCTCTGATCCAGCTGGAAAAAAGAAACAGTTTCTCTGTTACCTGCAAGCTGCTACATAACTTAGTCAGCAGGGGAACACAGCAAGGCTCAACACTTCAGTTTAAATTCACTTACAAGCATGTGTGCTGTTAGGTTACAGATTTTGTTTAAAGAGGCTCATACAGCACTGGCTCCTGCATCAGCTGAACTCTGCTATGTCAGCATATATCCAAAATGATCTGCTGAGACTTCTGCTTTCAGCATCTTGTCCCAAAAAACACTTGCTCCGGCCAGCACTGCTCATAATTCACTCGCTAGCAGGACAGGCAAGAATATAATGATTTATGTGCAGAATGCTCCTAGCCTCTACCCAGAGGGTCAGGTCTACCTGCGGGATCATGGGATCATTACGAAAACCTGGAGGACCACAGGACTTCTGTGGTATGAGCTAGGATTTTCACTATTGCTTGATGTATTAGCTCTCTCCCCAAATTTCACAGAAGAAGAAACACCGTCCAACCAAATCATGGATTGGTTGCCAACACCACTCAGTTGGTTTTGCAGAGTAAAATTTAAAATAGCTGCACCAGGAAACGTCTCATCTCTGAATGCATAGAACATGCCTGAAAAGAAGAAAGAACCACAGAATATCTTGAATAGGAAAGGATCTCAAGGATCATCAAGTCCAACTTCTGGCCCTGCACAAGACACTCCAAGAAACACAACACATGCCCAAGAGCATTGTCCAAACACTTCCTGAACTCTGTCAGGCTGGTGCTGTGACCACCTCCCTGGGAACCTGTTCCTGTGCCCAGCCACCCTCTGGGTGAACAACTTTTTCCTGATATCCAGTTTGAACCTACCTAATGCATCCTCAGGTCTTGTCACTCACCAGAGAGGAGATTTGTACCTGCCTCTGCTCTTCCCCTCACAAGGAAGTTGTAACTGCAGTGAGGTCTCCCCTCAGCCTCCTCCAGGATGAGCAAGCCAAGTGACCTCAGCTGAGAGTCACTTGTGCATGCCCCTCACAACAAGGCATGCTGCTGGAGGGAACTGTCACATGGAGGATAAAAAGTTAACAAGATTGTGAAAGAGGAGAGCAGAGTAACTTTGCAAGAAAGGCAGAGGTATGGAGTGAACTGCAGAAGATATGGGGAAAAAAATAGAGGAGATGCAAGAGAAAAAAGAAAAGAAAGGAGATAAATATATTTATACAGTGAGAAAACATACACAAACAGGAAGTTACATAGAAGGAAAATGTGGTAGGAAATGGAATCTTGTGTTTAATTGTATTTGTATCTGGTATACAGTAAAGGCATTTCAGATTTGAAGTTATAATTATCTCTTTTTCTAATATTGATTGTTGACCTAAGAAAATACCTAGTCAGAGGTCATAATTCCCTTGTACTTTGTGCTTGTCCCAGTGAGCTACTAGAAAAGCTGTCTCTGGGGTTTTTAGCAAGAGAAACCAGTGATTTACAATCTAGATTAATTTTGATGAAGAAAGCAGGGAGAAGAAAAATTCTTTGACAGCTGCTGTCAGGTGAGGCTGGTCTTCTCCATGCGTTAGGCTGGGTCAAGGCAAGGCCAAAAGACCATAAGAACTAGAATAAAATGACATGGGGAGAAAGCAATTCAAAAGACTTCCTACTGCTTTCTGCTTGCTGGGATTGTGAAATAACCCTTACTGCAGGCTGCATGGATGGGGGAGGGTATGACAACTACAGCAGCAGGAGTCTTGCACGTCCAGAACTTCACTCACGGAAAGTCTGGTCACAGCTGGGGCACATGTCATTTCTTCTCTAAGTCTTTACCAGCCAAATCTTTTACAGAAGCAGCTGCAGGAAGCTGGACAGGCTTTTATCTACAGTTGTCAGTTTCTAGAAAACTTAAATCCTTGCTTACATGTACTTCTGCACTTCATTTTCAGGTGGTATTTCAGAACTGCTGACTTCTTTCCTTTTGAACAGTTTGAACAATAAGATGACAGAAGGGAAAAAAAAGAAAAAGCATAAAGTTCAAATTTTGGACAAAACACCCTACTGAAACTTGTAGTTCACAAAATAACTACAGTAGAGCCCAGTTGTTTTTTTATCCCAAATCAGCTTGTTCATCTATAAGATTAATAATATGAGGAGAAGAGGCCAAGAGGAGAAATTATTCTGTTTTGTGTACCTCAAATAAGCAGAAAAAAGCAACTTTTCTTCAGAAACCAGATATGAATAAAGACTACACTTTGCAGATGTTTTGCTGTAATACCTCCCACAAAAGGACCTTTCTCTTTAGCTGTGGTAAGTCCTTGTCTAGTTTTTGTGTCCTTCTCCCCATCCTCCCACCTTGCATGTGCATGAGAGGAAGACCCTCATTAGCTCAAACTGCCATGTAAACTCAAGAATAGAGAACATATTTACAAAGTGGTTCTATCTAAACTTCAACCCTTGACTTTTATAAGAATTTAAGAGGTGTTGCCTGACATCTTTTCCACAGTCAGAGCATTGCTTTTGAACGTGTTGTACCTTTGGGGGTAGAAAATGGGAGATCCCAAGGAGAAACTTAGCAGGGGACCTATGGCTTCTGGTTTTATAATTTCTCAACAACTGAACTACAATTACCACAGCTCAGGGAGATAATAATAAACAGAGCTGCCACCAAATTAAATAAGGCACTTCCCATATGTCTGCACTTCTTTTATATGCATGTGTAAGCGGAGGGAGAGGGGCAGGGAGCATTCATATCAAGTGATAAATAACAGCCCCAGGGTTCTTGGAAAACAAATGGGATAATTATAGAGAACTTAAGTATCATTATTATGATTATTTATTATTAAAAGCTATGCAGTAAGAAAAAGCAGTATCAGGTGATTATGGCTGTGTACATAGGGAACTTTCAGCATTTAATGTAAAAAATTCCCTCATGTCAAACCAATAATCACCCTTTCAAAATGATGCCATAGAGAGTCATATATATGGAGTGTTGAGTATAAATCTTTTGATTCCCTGTTGTAATGTGCAAAGTGTCGCCTCTCACATATAGGTTGCTGCTGCAGGACCTTGTGGCAGCTGAAAAGCACATGTTGTGCTTCCCCCAACTTCTCCTTCCCCTTTCCTTACAGTTTCTTAAAGTCCCTCTTGATAAATGTCCTCAGAAAAATATTTTATGAGGTGCTTACCTATAAAAATATATCTTTCAAGGCCATGTACACAATGAGGCCTTAAACACTAACCACACACAAGAAACACTGTTCATTTGGTCCAGCATGTAGATGCTGGAGGAAATAGAAAGCCATCAGCGCTCTGTCAGAGCCAAGGTGGAACATATTAGCAGTTTGTTGTGACTTGATGTTATTCACCTGCTGCCAGAGAGGAGTGAAGCCCCTCACAGATGATGCCCTTTTGTTTAATGGCCATTTGTGCCTCAAGATATACAGTCTGAAAACAGCAGCATGTGTGATCAAAGACATGGGACAGCTTCCATATGAAGAAAAACTAAATATGCTGAGACTCCTTGGTGAAAAAGGAGGGAACACTCAAGGGAGGAGATGGCCCCGGCAGGTCTGATAATAAATATATAAATATCAGGAATAGTTTGAAGAAATTATTGGGAAAGTTTTTTTGGTTTTTTTTTTCTCTGAATAGCGCAGAGACAAGCTACCAGGTTTAGAGCAAACAAAGCCAAGTCACTTTAAAGCTAGCACACAAATATGCTGTAGACTTCATTCTCTCAATTCATAGCAAAGGTGAGGAATAGAAGCTTTCAAAAGCAGAAGAAAGCTGAATTAGCAAATCCCATAGCCAACACCTTCACCTATGCGGTGCTTCTAGTAACTCATGGAAGTATCAGTTCAAGTATGACCCACAGGGAAAAATTTTCTTTGAAATCCCTGGGATATGTTTCTACTGTATTTGTCATTTCCAAAATACCATGGCCATTATAGTCCCATTTCAGGAGCAGTTCATTACAGATTCTTGGTTTTATAAAGTCTTTTCCATAATGTATTTCATTTGCATAACCTCTTTTTTGGGGGGTAGGGGCTACAGGGGTGGATTCTACAAGAAGCTGTTGGAAGCTTCCTCTGTATCCAACAGAGCCAATCCCTGGTGGCTCCAAAGACAGATGTGCTGCTGGCCATGCCTGGGCTAGTTAGAAATGGAGGTAACACCTCTGTGATAACAGGTTTAAGAAGAAAGAAAAAAGGTGATGTATTTGCACAGTTGTAATTGCAGCCAGAGAAGAGCAGAGTGAAAATATGTGAGAAGAACAAGCCTGTGGACACTGAGGTCAGTGAAGAAGGAGGGGCAGGAGATGTTCCAGGTGTGAGATTCCCCTGCAGCCCCTGGTGCAGCCCATGGTGAGACAGTTGTGCCCCTGTAGCCCCTGTAGATCCCTGGGGAATGCAGAGATCCATCTGCAGCCCATGCAGGAGCCCATGCTGGAGCAGGTGGATGCCTGAGAGGAAGCTGTGACCCCATGGGAGACCCATGGAGAGAAGGCCCTGCTCCCAGGCTGGAGTAGCCTGCACTTGAAGGAATGCACCCCATGGAACAGTCTGGGAAGGACTGTTGCGTGTGGAACGGACTGACATTGGAGAATTTCATGGAGATCTGTCTCCCATGGGAGGGACCCCACAGTGCAGCAGGGGAAAGGCTCCCCTCCCTGAGCAGTGGGAGAAGCCACAGGTCATGAACTGACCATAACCCCCATTCCCTCTCTCCTTGTGCCACTGGGGAAGGAGGGAGGGGTGGGGGGAAGGTGTTTCCTCATTATCGCACTCTGATTTTGCTAGTAATAAATTCAATTCATATCTCTAATTAGAGCCCATTTTGCCCATGATGGCATTTGATGAGGCATTTTCCCTGTCCTTATCTCAATCCATTGTTGAATGAAGCCTTTGTTAAATTTTCTCTCTCCTGTCCAGCTGTAGAGAGGAGTGAGTGGGTGGGTGGGTACCTGACATCTGGCCAGGGTCAAGTCACTACACATTATTTTAGCATGTTTTCTATATCACACTTGAACCTAATCAACCTGTGATTGCCTGAGAGAAGCAGCTTTATTTACTGTCAAGGCTGTTCAATTCAGAAGAAAATGTCAAGATGTATGACTTTCAATGGAAGTCAAACATCAAAGCAACCTGACCACATGTTCTCTTCATTCACCCTTTTCAAGATATTGTGAATACTCGCCTAAATTATGAAGTGGCTTTTTTTCCCCAGTAAAAGTATTACATCTTTTCCCCATACCAGTACACAATCCATGTGCTCAGACTGAATGACAAAATCATAAGATGTGGCACAGTTACAGCTTGATGGAACATAGCATAGTGTTTCTTGGAAGGAACTGATTAGTGCCTTTGCCTTGGGTAAGCCACATTAGCTGGAGCAGCAGCTGACAGAAGCACTTCTCCTTCATGTGCACAGCAGTATCATCTCACATGTCTGGGGGCACTGGATCAATGCAGTGATGTTCCTGGTCCGCCCACTCCAACCATAACTGACTGTGACAGAACTATGTTAGATTTGCTCAAAAGCCACCTCTTTTGCTGTCAGACAGACCAAGTGTGGCAGGGAGCAGATAAGGACAGCAGAGTTAAGACTCCCTCCTGCACTTCTCTGTCCCTTTTTCAGGTACTACTGTCTAAGGTGTAGTGTCAACCTTACAATACAAAGGCTTCTCTAGTACATCTCATACTATGTCCCAAAACCAGGATATTTTCTTTCAGCTGTGCCATGAACTAATATCCCACATGTCTTTCACCACCATAATTAGGTCTTACAGTTTAGAGGGATGAATTAGATGATTCCACAGCTCTCCCCAGGTCTACCTCTCTCCCAATATTACATGTTGAATAGAGGTTGTATTTTTTTTCTGTGCTTGTACAGATATATTCTATACAGTCTAATATTAGATTAAATTGTAAGTGTTATATATATTATGGTTTTTTGCTGAGAATAGTAAATCTAGGATCACCCACAAAAAATCAGGGCATTCTGCTTTTGGCAATATTCATGCTAAAAAAGAAAGAGAGAAACCCCAGAAAATTACATCATACATCTACTTACACATATAACGGCAACAGTGGCAAAAAGCCACATTCTTGTGCTTCTATATCTGCTCAGACACCTAGCTTTCAGTTATTTCTATTACTGTGCAAGAGTGCAGAGATACATTTGTAATAAAACAAGTACTTTTAAATTTTCCAGGTGTGTGTGCATCTGCAAGTAAACAAAGGGTGGCTTCTTTACTTTTCATCTTTGCATACTAATCTGTTTTACAAATGTTTTTAACTCAGCATGGCAACCCTTGCTGGTAAATTCATGGAAAAAATATGACCTGTGGACAATGACTAATGTCTGTGTCATGCGTTTCTGCCCTATATTCTGTCATACATTTGGGGGGATAAATTATCATATGGATTAAGTTAGTAACACTCATCCTCACATTTTCAGGGAGTGCTTCCTCTTAAATCATATCTCTTTGGACCCTGACAGGCTTTCACACCTAGTCTTATTTCATGCTGGAACTTCCCAGGGACACATTAGTTGTGCTTCACAAATCACCATGTTTGCTAGTGAATGAAACACCCGAAGCAAGCATTACTTAAATATTTGAAGGAAGCATTTTACACTTTTGGTGGTGGTGAGCTAAAGGGTCTATCTCCTTGAAGCTTCTACCATATGTTTTGTTCTTAAAGCAAGTATCTTAATAAGGTAGTCACAGAAGATTTTGATTAGTGTAAGATTCCCATGATATCTTTATCTCATTGTATCTTTCCTCTATGGTTTTCTGCAGGTTTTTTTTTTCCTAAAGGGTACTCATTAGGGATCCTACAAGGAGTTTTTAATCAATTTATTTCTTATTTTTATTCACCAAAAATGTATCTCTTCTGTCCAGTTTAATATGTGTCTCTCATAGGAAAAAATACATAAGCAGTGTCTCTCCTAAATACATAGAATATAAATTGCCTGATATCAAAGGTCAGACATGTATGGTTGTATCTAAAATGGGTGAACTAAATTAATTCTGTGAAATAAAAGCTTTTGTAGATCAAAGTATGACATTTTTAATTTGGTAACAAACTTTGAAATAAACTCTCTAACCAAATGAAAATCAAAAGCAGAAGTCTCAGAGACAATAGAGTCTTCTGCAGAAAGGCATGACAAGTTATTTCCCCTCAGATAGGTTGCTACCATCTCAGTGGCCATGATTTTCAAAACCCTTTTGAGAATTTTGGCTGTAATTTTGCAGGTCTTCAAAGAGCTGAGTGCATCCAGCCCGACTGCTGTCTTTATAACACAGGTAGAATAAATCCAGGCAACACCAGTAAGCAGGTATTAAAACTAATGTTATCAGGCTAGTAACCCAGTAGAGTATGAGACAGGAGCAAGACTGAAGCAAGGCTTACCAGCTAGAGGAAAAATGAAACTGATAAATGAAGTTAGCAAATTTGGCCAGGAGCCCATTTATTCCAACCCATTATGGTGCAATTTCAGGAAGCCTTGGCAACTGAAGTCTTCAGAGGCAGTGCTTGTTAATGGAAATACCATATAGCCACACCATAACAGGATTGTCCAAACTGATTTCAGCTCATTTTGCTGGTTTCTTCCACGGTTTCTAAACTGTCTGTGCAGAAGGTGGTGAGGTTTTCAGAGGATTGCAGCCCATGCTCCTTAGCGCAACAAGTTATGTCAGCTGGCTGTTGTTGATACAAACTTCCTACACAAGGGCACAAGGTCTTTCAAGCTACTTCTGTTCTTGGAGGAGAAAGATAAATACCTCAAGAGGGCAGTAAATCTCATCTGAAGACAGGCAAACTCTGGAGCTGCTTATCTGCTAACCATGAAGGCAGAGTGGACTACCGACTTACAACAGAGAGCTATGTTGCAGACAGCTAAACATGAAATAAATTTGGCCTGTGTCCCATTGTGCACCCCGGTAATACAGAAGGGATAAAAGGGTGAGTGTTCACACCCTGGCTTCTGCACCCAGGTAAAGACAACCTGAAGGCTGACAATGATTCAACTTCACAGGGAAGTCAGTTTTAACATTTTCTTGTGAAATTATCACATCTCTGAAAAGAAGCACAGAACCCAGCTAAAAGTCAACTGTGTAAACACAGAGAGCTATATCTCTGGTTTGCACAGATTAATAAACTGGTTTTTAAAAGGGGTTCAGATAAATGAATTTAAGCCATTAAAATGCTCTCACATTTGGTGTCAACTACATGCCTCACACTAGGTAAACAATAATGCCCTTCAAACCTACGGGTATCTTTAATTTTAGCTTTATTTATTTAAATAGAAATGCTCACATGCCTAAAATCAAATTTGTGAGCTAGGAGGCATAGCATGGTCTTAGGCTGGGAAAGCAGGAGAGACACACAGGTAACCAGCTCAGTAAAATAAATGACAAAGAAGAAACAATAAATCAGTGCCACTTTACCAAGAAATCTGGAAGTTGCAGAAATATGCTTTGGACTGTTTGGTGTGTAAACTGCATGGTCATTGTAAGCTAGCATACAGCATGGCTTTCTGTCTACCCTTAAACACATTCTTTGTCACCGAAACAAAAGCCACAGCTGTGAGCAGTTTATGCTGCAATTGCTTGATCAACAGTCTTTGGAATAAAAGTAAGATGAGTCCTCCTTTGTTGCCTCAACAGTCCTCACCTCTGCTACAAAAATGCTCTTTAACTGGCTGCAGACGGGCTTCTTCACAAGTGTTTCTAATTCAGCTAAACATCTTGATAGGAAGTGTCATAAATTACATGTATGAGACTGTCAGTAGAATTTTCAACAGAAGTAACATGAGTTCATATTGAAATAAAATGAGAACCTTGGACAAATTTCTGAGCCTATAAATGTTCAACTTCACCTACAATCCCATTTACAAAGACATTTGGGAAAACTTTGATGATCCCAGCAAATGTGTGATTGGTGAGAGAGGGAGACTTGCAGACTGCAATTTCCCTAAATCTTGCACTGTAATCTTCCTGCACTTTCCACAAGTGATTCCATTTACGCTTTTCAGAAGTGATAAAATGTATCACATATGAGCTATTGTGTCCATTTCCTGAATACTCATCTCAGTCCGGAAAAAAGATTCTCTTTGCACTTTGATATTTATTTCCAGGTGTACTTATTTCTCTGGTAGGCTTTTGAGATCTGGGTGCTGAAAAGATGCATGCATGTACTTAATGTTATATATGTGAATACCACCATTGATCTCAGCAGGACTACCCTCCATCTGAAGTCACTGAGACTACTCATGTCTGAAATTGGGCAAGTAAATTAAACCCTTTCAGGATCAGGGTTAGAGCAGACAGTTTTTCCTCTTAATAGTGGTGAATGAAAAAAAAAAAATCTGATTTTCAGAGCTAGTAATTTATTTTCTTGACACTTCTGTTATCAAGAAAACTATTTCAGTTCAGCGACTAATCCTGCTCTGTTTTTTCTGCAGTTGTAATTGACATTTTTGTAAACCCAGTTCTTGTTTTAACTGCAGACTATGCTAACTTTGAAGTATTGTATGCTACCATGTAGCCACATTTTAGAAGTGTTGATTGGTTTCCTGAGAAGTTAAGTATGTCTACTGCATGTGGTTCTTTTCTATTTTATGGGATTCATATGCCACACTACTCACTTTTATGCCTCTGGTTCTTCGTTAAGGAGTGTGATTAACATCTATCATTGTCAAATTTGCATTGAAATAGAAACCATTGCTTTGAAGCATCATGGATTTGAACTCCATGTTCTGGAACTGATGTGATTCTACACACACCACTCATCCTAACATGGTTTCAGGTTAAGGCCAGTTGCTGCATATCTATAACTCACAGTTTTATCCACTCTTTTAACTTCCTTGGAGTGCTCCTTCAGATCCTTGCTCTTGTGCTTCGTCTTCTTGGTCAGCTAAGTGTTATCAGTAAAGTACAGCCAGACTTAAGAAAATGCTGTTTTTCCTTCCTATAACATCAGCAATAAATATAAATGCAACTAGGCAATTTCAGTCAAAGTATAGCTTATATTAAACAGAAGGTTTAGGAAAAAGGAGGTTATAAACAAACAAAAATCTGTACTCAAGTCCACTTTAAAATAAGATGGGGTAACCGAGGAAAAGTGTGGTTTCTTCACACAGCAAAGAAATGCAAAAAGCAGTTCCACAACAGTGCTATGGATGGAATGGGATGTTTTTGCTGTCTGTTGTGCTTTCCACATGTTCATAAGCTCACATTTGGTTATAGTCAAAGAAGCAGGGTTTCCCCCAAATCATAGCTCAAATGTTGCAATTTACACTTCCAAAGTGTTTAACTCCAAGATGTCCTACCTCTGTGACCTATTATTGAGTAAGGTTTTTTGCTCACAGCAATTAAGTACATATATTCAATCAGCAATCATTCCATAACCCGAACACAGGTCAATAGCAAAAAGCTAAGCAACAAAGTCCAAATATATGTTTAAATCTGTACATTCATATATATCATTCTGTGGATTCTAACACTAATTCTAATTTCCTATACTTTCCCTCTAGCTAAGAGTTTCATTTTCTTGTGTTCACAGAGAAAATTATATCAACTGCATAATAAACTCATGATGGCATTCTTTAGGAGTGACTGAAATTGGATGCTCTAAAACCATAGATAAATTGCATTAGACCCATTGCTGTGAAATTGCTGAATCAAATACCAGCCACAGAAATGTCTCCATTTTCACAAGAAAAGGGTCTGGCTAACATTTTCTTGCCAGTCTGGAAAGACTCAGCCTGAACTGACTTTTTTCCTGGTAAATAAGATTTAGACATATCCCAAATTACTTTTTATAATGGGTTCATGTAAAAAAAAATTTTAAATCTTTAAATCTGTTGTCTAACCCATTATTATTTTCAGTATAATTCTTCCCAATGGTTATTGAAACAAGAAGTATGAGAAAAAAAGCAAAGCCAGTGAAGACAGATGGATTGGTAGAGACAAGTCAAGGAAACAGTTTTAGCCTGTTTCCTGAGGAAATGTACTTTTGTGTGCCTCTGTTCATCTGCCTGTTTGTACCTCTGAGTACTACTACCTTGTCATTGCTTGTCAGTTTTAGCCAATGTGCAGAGGACATAGTGCAAAATACTTTCATGCATCTTCTCTAAAGAGGTAGTAAAATAGTGGGGAGAGAGCAATGAGTCAGAGGCTACAGGCTTTATTCAACCATGATTTCTTCTCAGAGAGTCAGATGGTGAAAGGTAATATGACTATCCCAAAGAGAGGAAAAACCTTGGTCAGTGTTTGTGCTTCAGAAGACATCATACAACTCAGCATTGAAGCATAAATTCACAGGAGCCCTGTTTTTTCTGGAACTACATTTTGATTCATCCATTTATTATCTTCAGGAAAGCCAGTCACTAGCATCAAGTTCCCTGCAAGGAACACAGAGGCATATACAAAGTGACCCACCAGTTAATGGTTGGGAAAACACTCTTACATTTAAATGTTGCTGCATTGTTAGTGATAAGAATTGCCATAATAGTACTTCAACATTGCCTATGTTTTTGCTTTTTTCCAGAGATTACAGGAAAGATTCTGAAAATTCATAAGAATTTTTTCTCCTCTTCCAGGGAGGCAAAAGCGGGCAGGAGGTGCCAGGGACATGTAGAGATCAAAGAAGATTTCTTCTACCTTCTATTCGGTCATGTCACCAAATATCAGCAGGTCCTGGAGCTAGTAGTAGTAGTAGTAGCAGTAGTGAGTATGCTACTACAAAAACAGTAGGAACAATTATAGCAATAATTAACACAAAAATATACCATTATATTACACCATTACCTGAGAACTACACTGGGAAACAGAGAACAGGGCAGCTTTGCTGACATAATCCAGTATCAAAGCAAATAATAGAAGTGAAAATACTCACCTCTGTCTTGCCTTCTAAACAATACACTGTGCTCTTTTATGCTTATCCATGTTCTCAGCTTTATGAATCCATTGTATATAAAATTGCCAAATCACCATATAGTTAAGCAATTCCAAGTTCATATTACAGTTTGCATTGTGGTTAGAAAAATATTTTCAAGTACTGCTTAAACTTACAATAACTCTTCAGAACTTGTTTTTATATTTGATTGGAACCTTTCATCTCTTCCTAGTGCAGACAGGGACCTGACTCCATTAATCTGCAACTGATTTGTGTGATGGCAACATTTCCAGCTGCACAAGTGCTGTAACATCTACACCTAAATTAGCTCATGAGTCAACATATCTAGTTGGGTTATTACATTATTGCATCCATTATCTATAAATGAAATACAGCTGCGTTGTCTGTTGCACCATTTTAAAACATCTACTTAACGAGCCTTAGAGCTCAAAAAGACTGGGAGCATTTGGTGACAACAAATAAAAAGGAAACTTAATCTGGTCCTGTATTTTCCAGCTGTATTTTCTTTTTTTCTGGTAGAACCTAATCAGGTGTTTACCGTAAATATGGGCAGTACTTTTAGTTTATTTGCTAAATACGAGTTGGACACAGGAAGCATGCCTGGGTCACAGTCAAAGGCTTTCACTTGCAAAACAAGGTCACTCAGGTCTTTGTGACAGACACTTGAATTAAGAAAAGCTTTTTTTTCCAGCAGTTCAACATCAGGCTGACATTTTGATGGATCCTCCCTAATCTTTTTCACATTTTCTTTCACTAAATGGGGCAGCATCAGCATGGCCTAGCAGTTTCCTCATTTCTGGGAGGAGGGGAAGGATGGGAATTATGGGAAGAGGGAAAGATGGGATTGGGGGCTGAGAAGTTGTCTCCATATTTTCAAAAGCTGAAAGAATCTCCAGAGAGCTCCCAGATTGCCTGTATACTTCTTTATGTGTAGCATGTCGGACACCTGTTTTCAATTGCATCAACAGATCAGAAGATCCTCCTCCTTGGAGCCTGCAAGCCTGGCTGTAGCATATAAAACATTCCATGCATATGGCTGTCATTTCAGTTTTCTTTGCAAATGATTTCTGTTCTGTGTGTAGGTGAGAGGCTTGTTTGAGGCCTGCTTACATCATACCTATGGAACTTGATCCCCACTGTAGGAAATGCATACAGAGGGCATTTGTTTAAACTTTTGGTCAGTGGGGGTCATTCTCATTGTAAATGGATTTTCACTCATAAACTATGTGAGATTAGTTAAAGTCCTCACTGGAGACCCCAGCTTTACAGAAATTGTGCCACATGAAAGCAAGATGACTTCTCATTTGAGCTTGTCACCACACAACTTCCAGACGCCAGCACATCGGCCAGCAGCTTTTGCACAACTATCTGTCACAGCTGCAGCTAGGAGGGCTGGGGAAATTCCACATTACAAAGAACTGTGATACACCCATTCCTGGGAAATAGCTCTTCCAAAGAAAAAGTGGGATCACCAGAAGGAAACTGACCCTTCTGCTCACATGAAGATGACCTTATCGCTCCTTGCTTTGTAAATCCTAATGTCACACACCTGGAGCCATGCTGTGGGTAAAACCTGAGTGGAATTTTGAACATCCATATTTATGGGATTGTAGAGGCTAGTGATTGATCAAGTTCATCACTGAGATCATCCCAGTTTGGGAATAGAGGTCAGTCAGCTAAAGCAGCTGGAAGGGAAAGGAGTAGGGGGAAAAGGTCTTTGAGGGATGGATAAAGGATGAGTTAAGCAGGTTGCTCATTCACAGAAATATCAAATAAACAATGAACTTGACTGAGGAAACAAGTTAGCTCCTTTTTCCCCAAGGAAGTACATCAGATGAAAAAGGGACCCAAGAAGATGTGTGTGGCTCAGGGATCAAAGAAGCATCACTTTCTTCCTGATGTGTCCACNTGCCATGGTGCCCTCAGCCCATGGCTGGAGGACGCTGTACCATGCACTGAAGTCTCCTCATGGATCTCACAGGTCTCAGAGCCCATGTCACAAAGCAGGTGCCTCCAAGGTAGACAGTTCCACCCTT
>VWYE01028341.1:343466-363466 GCA_013398995.1 Alaudala cheleensis
TTCTCTTCTCTTCTCTTCTCTTCTCTTCTCTTCTCTTCTCTTCTCTTCTCTTCTCTTCTCTTCTCTTCTCTTCTCTTCTCTTCCTCTCTTATTCTTTCCCTCTTTCTTTCTCCATTGCTCTCTCTTATTCTTTAGTTCTTCTTTTCCTTTGTCTCATCCTTTTCAGCCTATCCCTTCATCCAAAGTCCCCTGCTTTGTGCTTATATAGTACATCAGGGATTAACCAATTTCCATACCAAGTGTGTATTTACTAATAGAACTTGGTGATTTTTGTGGGCTCTCTGACTTCAGTCAATCCTTTCAACCACAAGCATTTACAAATTTGGGTGCTGCCATCCCCCACAGGGGGTGCAAAAAACTAAAACAGGCCAGAAGAAAGAGGTACAAGAGAATATAGATGTCACACTCCAAAATGGTCAGAACAGAAGGCCAGCTCAGTGGCTTTCTCCAGGAGACAAGTGGCCTTCCACACCTATCCTAAGCTTGCCACTCACCTCACCTCTGCCAGGACCCCAGGGCTACTCAGGGTCCCAGGCCTTCACACAGTGGCCTGTGGTGCCCAGGAGGAGAAATGCACCACATCTGTGGGGTGTTCCCATTTGCACATGGAGGAGAGGGCGAGGGCTGCTCTCTGGGGTGTTTCAGGGAGTTTTGGTTTATAATATCAAACCATCCTTGACACATACATTCCTCTGGACAAAGGCTTTCACACTTGAGACCCCCAGTGTTTTCCTTCCTATTATCATGATTACAGAGCATGTAATCCCTTTTCTCCTCTTTTTTTCCCTTCATTTGATCTGTCATCAAGGAACTGTTTTCTTAGCTCCCCTGGCCACTCTGCCCCTCCCAGCCCTGGCCATCTCTGGGAAACACACACAGGCACACATGGTCTTTACTGTAAGGCATCCCTCAAAGCAAGTTAAAAAAAACAAGATCAAAAAGTCACAAGTGTGGCAGATGTCAAGTGGTCCCTCAAGATCTCTACTTAACCCCTTCCTCAGGCTTTGCTGGACAAGAAATCAATCAGTAGGAAAAACAAAGCTTTCCTGAAACTTTTCTGTGTTTTATTATAAATCAGGGGTCAGTTTATTTATCCCAATGCCTTGCCCAGCTACAGGAAACATTTAATGAACTGGCTTAAAACCCTGGCTATGAACACACTTTCTACTAATTGGGGTTGTTTATGACTTATGTAATAAAGTTTGACATTGCAAACTGTGAACACTTTTTACAGTACTTCCTTCTCTTTCTACCCCTGAAATGTCATCTAAAACCAGGTGTATGAAATGTCTGTGCAGCAGTTAAGCAATCAATGCCTCTTATCTAAATGACAGAGATGTATGGGGCATTTAAATCCTAATGATTATAAATGGGAGAGAAAATAAGCGTGGAGGAACTTTTCCATCTTTGTTCTCTAAGTACAGTATGCCTTGCAAATTTATCATATTCTCCACAAGCCACCTTAGGATTGCTTATGACTCTGTACAAAATGAAAAATTGCAAACTGTTTTGCAGAGGGAAAATAACTTCTCAAATTGCAGCTTTTTCTGCAGTTTGGGGAACACTGCCCAAGTTAAAACTGGAAAAAAAAAAGTAATAAAAAATAGTAAGTCAGCCTGAAAAGGTAGAAAACTTTGAACAGTTTGCTGGAACAAGCAATTGAAAAATTATTTCCCTGTGTGTGCAGTGGATTTTCAAAGTCTACTGGAGAGGAGGATGGAACAGTTCTACCTATGTATTTTATTCTGAGTCCGTTTTGGTTTACAGCTGCTGGTTCCAGTTTTGCAATCAGTTCTACCCTGGCAGACCTTTTCACCTAGGCAGAGATCCTGTGAGGGCTTTTCATCTTTGCACAAGACATAACTCCCCCAGTTAGATCAGATTGCAGGATCAGGGCCTGAGCATGAATACATCCATTCCTCGCAGGAAATGCTTGACTCAGCCAAAGAAGTGTAACTCAAGAAAAAGCACTCTACTTCGTGTGGAAAAAACAACTTCACTGAATATATTAATCTCTTTCATTCTGTCACTGCAACCAGCATCTGCAAGAAAAAGTGACATTTGCTCCTTCTCTGACTTGCCAGTCCTCCTCCAGGATCATCCTGGAAGAATAAAATTACAACCAAACCCTGCACAGGTACAGAGGTCTGTAATTATGTCTCTTCATGCATGACTGGCATCTTGATTTTGTATGATGCAGTTTGATCTTATCTGCCTGATTACAGGCACAATGAGAACAAGAGCATGACCTTCATCTCTACTTTTCCACCCCCAGCAGACTGGGGATTTTCAGCCCTTGGTCTGGCTTATCACTGGTGATCCAGGCACTCTCCAAGACAAAACAGTGGAAATTTGTTCAGGAGTTTCCAGGACTCGAAGCACACATACACTTTTATCTTTTCATGCATCACAGCCTTATGCCCTTGGAAGACCTCAGCCACACCAACACACACAAACACATGCACAGCAGGTTCATTGACAGATCTACCTTGAGCAGGTCTGCATAAGGCAAACTCTCTTCCTTCAGTTTTTTCTTCATAACTGATGCCAGTCTGCTGGCTGAGAACAATGAATTTCACACACTGGGGCATATACTGGCAGACACATCCAGACAGAGAACTGAAGGTGGAAACCTAGAACATGTGAGCTAGCAAGGATTAGATCCACCATCATGGACCCAAAACATGAGAGGACACAAGGTGGCATGCAAAAGGGGAAGGAAGGCCAATCTCAACACACAAAATCTTGAGCTGCAATTGGTAGCCACAGAGCAAAAGGATACACCAGGCCCAAGGGTAGAATGGTGCACAGCTCTGCAAACATTCAACTTTTCATAAGCTCATGAGCTCTGGGCCAGGGTTGACAATTCTGGGATACTCAAATTAGTTATAAATGTGCCTATGGATCTAAGCATGTGACCAGTCTGAGCAGGATGGAGAGATGTCTGGCATCAAATTGTCCTAGGTCTTAAGCCTCAAATTCACATTCCTGCATCTGAAAATTCAGAAGCATCTGTCTATCTCTGGAGATATCTAAATACCTTTGAAAATCTGGTATTTAACATCTGGGATCTGCTGTAAAATGAGCCCCATTACAAAGAACATTCAAAAGGCATCTAGTTAAGACAAACAAGGCCAAATCTTGTTTTCTGTATTTTGGTTTTCAATTGTTTTTGGTTTTTTTTTCCTCCCTAAAATTGTCCTAAGGACATCTGGAACATAGCTGGGATTCTCAATGCAATGCTTCATGCAGCATTATATATTGTTCACTTAGCTCCGGTAGCTAAGGGGTATTTTTCTGTGTCATTTATAGCTAAAATACTGTCAAGTCCAGTCAGTGTTCCTTTTTTCTTGATTTCTGAAGAGGATAAAATTATAGTGCAGGAACAATTTATCTTTTTTAATAAAAAAACTGTTTTCTTTTCTTTAAGTACTTCCACTGTAGCATAAGGAGGAAAAAAAGAGAAATAGTTTTCTCTAATGCTACAGGATTTTTCTCTTTAATCAAAAGCATTTGATGGCTGAACATTAATAATATGTTTGTCAGTAACAGTAGTCTGGTTCAAACACCATTCTTTGAACTAGAGTATCATATTTGGGTACATTGCAAGTCCACAGTGATTTTTACACAGCGTTTTATTTTACCTTTTCCTTGTGTCGAGAGATTCAAGTTACATGTGAACTGACAGACAGATGCAATAGATCCTCTGCAGAGAATAATGGTAGGCAATGGGTTTTGTAACTTTTCAAAGTGGACTGCCATATTTCAAGTGTCTAACCTGGTGATGAATCTGCTATCATTTACCATTAAATGCTTTGGTCTCTGCTTTCAGATATGCTTTTTGTTTCAGCCTTGTCATGAAATACAAAGAATGATCAGTTCTGCTTTTATTAAAATCTGTGCCAAATCTATAACAAATTCCAGGACAAGCAGGACAAAACCTAAAATAAACCTATGAAATTGTGTCACATGGCAACCTAGCTATGACATGGAAGAGATATGATTGTCATTAAGATCTTCCACAGCCATCAAAGTCTGCAAGAATCTCTAACAGATTATGTCTGGTATTTGAATGGAAACAAATAAATATTTAAAAGTTCAAGAAGAAGTAGGTGTTTGTGCCAGAATCAGATAGGGTATCAATTCTTTGTCTGCAGATTTTTTTTTTTTTATTATTTTTAGAAAATTTTTGGAGGGAGGGAAATTTTACAAATATTTGAGAGAGTTTGAGATTGTTTTGGTTTGTCTAATGTCTCTGATACTGGCATATACAATGCAGACAAATGACAGATTGATGGTCCCCACAAATATCAAAGAATATCACCTGCTGGCCCAAATATGGCATACCCTTATGGTGTCAGATTCTACTTGTGCTTTTTATTATGGTTTACTTAAAAAGGTCAGAGTAGACTGGGAATCCCAATGAAATTCAATCTCTCCATTTAACAAGGAATCTAGTAAGATGCCTTGAATAGGATAGGAAAACTGTATTTTGAGGACTGGAGTAATCCCAAAGGAGTCTTATTCTGGCCACAGATGAAATAAACTGACCTAATACTTTATTCATAGTCAAGCAGTATTTTACTTCTTATTTTTAATTAAAATTTTATTTCTAAGTGTTTCTATGTACAGACATAGGATTTGTGAGAGACACCATAAAGCAGTAGTAACAATGTTTTATATATAGATATAATACAACAAAATATACCTGTCCAAACTCAGGAAAGCAGAAACCTTGAACAAAAAATGCACTTCTACAAGTAGCAATTTATTTGCCCACATATCTCCTCTGTGAGGTATATGAGGAACAAGGGAATATGATCTCACTGAAGAAAGAATGGTTTCCTCATCCAGATTCCCATCAGCACACAAACCATAACCTCATATTTCAGAATATTAGATTCAGTCTCACTGAACAATATGCCACACAATAGTTCTTTGTCAACTCCTCTCTACCACTATGCTAAGAAGCTGTCCCATTTAACACTGTGACAGGGTAATAGCTTCATACACTCTTCTGCTACCTCTGATGGAGATGTTTGTCTTCAAAAACAGTTAGCTTTTTAGTATATGCATGAAAATATTCGAAAAAAAGTAAGAGTTTAAGAAAAATATCTCCCAAATTTTAAATACCACTTCTACTGGGGAAAAAAAGAAATTGTGGGTTTCATTTCCAGTGTGCTTGCTTTCCTTCAAGTGGGACAATGTCACTTTCAAGACTGGAGAGAGGACTTCTTTGAGAGATTATCTTTGCAGCCTAGAATGAGTCCTCAGACACTGTTTATGTTTGACTCTAGAGAATGCAATTAGTCCCCCTGCTGTCATAACCACCAAAACTACATGCAGTTTCTTCTTCTCGCTGGGAAGTAGACCCATGGCTGCTGACAAAATAAAGGCAGCACTGAGAAAAAAGGCAGCTTTTAGTGTTACACACGAGATTTCACTTTTCAGCACACTCAGCAACTAAAAACAGAACCACCAGAAACATACGTGCAATAAAAGGTAATATGTTCTTTCAGCATCCATCATTTCAGACAGGAAACCTACAAAATCCGTATCCCTTTTTTCTATCTTTCCTGCTCTCTACCATCAGTCATTCCCTTCAACCACAGGTGAAAACCCTTGAAGTGTTCTTGAATTATTTGTTAGCATGTGATGCTAACATCATATTTTTAGGGCAAATAATTTCTGAGAAGCAGCTTCTGAAAGATCAGGCAGCCTCTCACCCTCTGTGAGGGCCCCTCAGGAAGGTATTCCTCTGCCATGTCCCAACATTTATGTCAACAAGACAATAGGAGGAGTGAGGTCAGGAGATACTTTGCACTGTTCTCCTTGGCTGACATATTTCAAAGCAGTCACTTGTGCCAGTGCAGATATTGACTGCAGCATTGTCTACTGAGAAATGTAGTTCAGGTAATTATAACCAGGTCCTTGATTCAGTTTCATGTTTTCCCTGAACTGGCTGAAATCTGGTAACAAGTAGCAGTCCACTCTATTGTGCGTGGTGGAAGCAAAGGTCTTCAGAAGCAGAAGCATGCAACAGCTCAGTTGCCAAAATAATTTTCTCTTGGGTCAGTGTAGAATACTTCAGTCAGCTGCCTTTTAAATTAGTTCTGTTTCCTCCACCTTTGCCATTCTTTTGGGTTCAGGTTCTATGTCTGCTCCCAGGCAAGTCAGTAGGAAAATGAACCCTGCCATGCATTGCAGCACCATTGTATATCCTAGGCTGTCTCCCAGCGGAAAGGGTTAATATTCTGTGGGTAAACAGCAAGGACATCTGAGCTGAGTGGTCTGAGACATCATTGTAGCAACACTGGCAATTCAAGTCTTCAGACAACTTTGCAAGCAAATTGTGAGCATTGGCTAAGGGAACAACAATCTCTAACATGTAGCATAAATACCTACCACAAGAAACCCAGTCTAGTCTCATTTTGTCATAAAACTATCCTGTTTGGACTGCAGGAGGCTGCAGAGTAGACTTCACTAATGAGAAAAATCATCACATTTTTTTGATCAATACCTAAGGAATTACAGAAAACATATTTAAACATTCATTCCTTTGTCTCAGCACAGAATAATGTTCAGGAAAACTTTCTTTAAAATCTTTTTTACTTGTAAACAGAACTTAATTTCAGCCTTTAGGAATCTGATGGAATTTTCTCAGATTATTGATGAAAGTGTTAGAAATGGAGTGAAGCATGTGCCACGTCGAACTCCACCAAAAGAGCTTTCACTAGGCTTATGAATTTAGGTGTGGCACCTGACAGTGGATTAACAGTGCTGGAAAGCATCTACTTTCAAATCAGGAAACATGGTGCCTTGCTGTTAGTGTTGGCCCTACCTTGGATCTTCATCTGGAGCTTACTGAAACAGCAGCATGGGGAAGAGCTGTGCCTGGGTATTTAATCCTGACCCTCCTGGGGCTGCCTCAAACACACCAATTACTGTTGACTCTGTGTGGACACTGACACCTGTTCATTGGAAACTTGGGTGATGTCACCAAACCCATTTTTGCTTAGATTGTGAAGGCTGTTGGTGCTGCTGGTTGAGACCTGAAAAACTTACTTTTCCATAACTGCCTCTTTTACAATTGTTTTCGAGTTCCTTTTGGTTAGGACCATTTTTGGTCATCATTACACCACCTCAAAATCTTACAATCAGACAGACATGTGTGTAGTAAGGGCCAGGAATCCCAAAACACTGTTTTCAAGGTTATAAAGGACAGTGTACATGGGACAAAGATGTAGAATCTATGCCATACACTGAGGTTACTTTCTTTTTGTCTACATTCCAGGACTGGACATGGAGTTAGAAACAGGTTCATTATTGCCAATACATGAAATTCAAAACTGAGAACACTGAGGGGAAAAAATCTAAAATTTAAACCATAATCACACCAGCTCTTGGACATGAAATATAATGTATTCAGCAGCTGCACGTTCTTCAGGTTGCACCAAAACAGCTGCAAAATGACTGTGTGCCTCAGTAAAAGCAAAATCCAAAAACAGAGCAGTCTGCATCTTAACCATAATGTACACAGGCCACCACATATGCTACAACAGCACCTTTCATCAGCAGCCAGCTAGAAGAATCAATTACTTCCTAGAAGAGGTCTGGACATATTTTAAACACAGAAAAAATGTTGTTTTCAAGAGGTTACTTTTCAAGACTTGTAATCAAGTGTCTGAAAAAACAATAGGCCTGTGCATTACCAAACTGTATAAAAATGACTGACTTCTGGAACAAGCAAATTCCACAGGACCCAGCTCTTCTTCTGGAGGAAGAACAAAAGATATAGCTGTTCCAAGGATAGTGCTTCAGCAGACTTCTCTGCATGCAGCAAGGAACTCTGGATCAGATTTAAATGTTTATATTACTTACACCAAACTGTGCCCAAGCAAAGCTGGCACTCTCCTAATTCACAAGAATAACACTACAGAGACGAGTAGAAATCACAAAGGGAATGGGTCTCTGTAACTCTGCAGAAGGAAATACATAAATAAAAGACAAAGGATGTAAATGACGAGCTAGCAAGAATTTGTGGACAAACTTGTATGAGGCAAAGATTTACAAATATGCAATTCTATCATTTTATTGGAATGGCAGATAATAGAGGATTCCTTGTTCACAAGTATATAACACCTGCAGAGGGAAAACAGCATATAGGATACTGACCTACATAGAAGATAAATAAGCACAACATATAAAAGCCCTTAACTCATGGTATTCAGGCTTCCACAAGAATACATCAAACTGAAAAACCATAGGTTCTCCACATGAACTAGAAATGGACCTGTGAGGGAAAACATGGAGACAGATAGGCTGTAGATGGAGACACTAGGAATACAGAGCAGCAATGACAGGCATTGTCTGATGTTGGAAAGACCTCTACCATCACAAACTGCATCCTTTTCACAGGACAGTTATTCAGACTGCTGTGCTGCTCCCAGACAGAAAGCATATAACAATTCAGCAGTGCAGGAAGACATCTTTTACCTGAGGACAGTTTGTGCAGTACATCAGAGAAGGGCTCGATCCACATTCCATCTTTACCATAGTGCAGACATTTAAGGGCCAAAATATGTCAGAAGTAATATCAGACTGTCACAGTTTAGTAACAGTGTTCTCCACTTAGGACTTCCCCCAGTTAGTGTTTGCATTAAAAAGAACACCACAAACCATGACTCTCACTGCTCCAGTGGAAGACACAAAAGGTGAATAATTTGATTATGGGTTGAGATAAGAACAATTTACTAGAAACAGCAATGAGATGACAAGCGAAACAGTAACAGCAACAATAGTAATAACAACAGTGCACAGAGAAGGTGATTTGCATCACCAGCCTGAGACAATGGGCAGTGGTGGATTGACCCTATGCCCATCACATTTGGTCACAACCAGAAACCACACATCTTCTTCTCCAGAGTCCTTCAGTTCCACCCCTTATGCAGTGATGTGCATATTATAGAGTAACAACATAGACACACCCACAGGGCTCCAGGCTCCACCCCCTGACAGCCAATGTGGAAAAATTGACTCTGTTCTGGCTGAAACAAGGACACAGACAGAGACAAATATGTAGAGCCAAAGAATGGATGAGGGTATTGAGTCTTTCATCAGTAAATTTGCAGATTACACTAAGCTGGGAGTGTGTGTCCATCTGTTGGAAGGTAGGAGGGCTCTGCAGAGGGACCTGGAATGGTTGAATGGATGGGCAGAGTCCAATAGGATGAAGTTTGGTAAGTCCAAGTGCCAAGTCCTGCNACTGACAGAATGAGAGGACACAGTCTCAAGCTGAGCCAAGGGAAATAGTGGTTGGATATTAGGAAAAGGTTTTTTTACAGAAAGAGTGATAAAGTACTGGAATGGCCTGCCTGGGGAGGTGGTGGAGTCACCATCCCTGGATGTGTTTAAAAAAAGATTGGATGTGGCACTCAGTGCCATGGTTTAGTTGAGGTGTTAGGGCTGGGTTGGACTCGATGATCTTGAAGGTCTCTTTCAACCTAAAGATTCTGTGTGATTCCGTGTGAAAGAAGGTTATGAAAATGATCCAAAGTCTTCCCAGAAGTAAATCTTAGAAATCCTTTTACAAACTAATTTTTCAGGGCATCTCTGCAAATACATGAATCACAGCACTACAATGATGGATTACTGTGTCTTAATGTGACATTACAAATTAATTCCCTGTCCCCAGTGCTAAATCCTAACCATCAACATGTAGGATGGAGAGACGAGTACCATTGTGAAACACACTCAGCAGAACCCCAGCTGATAAGAAACCAAAATCTATTAGGATAGGCTGTCATGAAACCACGGGTGCAGAAAAAACACTTTGTGATGACAACCTGCTGTCATCACAAGACTAGCACCCATTATATCACCCATACCTCCTGCACAGGAGGTGGAAATGCAGGGAAAATAAATTAACTCACAAATAAATAAGGTGAGGGAGTGATGAGTGAGCAGCAAGAAATATGTCTTTGGAACATTTTGCATTATTTGACCGATAACATCAGGTATAAGGAGCACAGATAAAATGCTAACTAAGTTAGAAGACCATGGATATTGCAGTAAATTTTGCAATCTCAGATAAATGTGGCAAAAGGCTGTTATGATGGACAACTTCCTGAAAGAGGAGGCAGAAGATAATACATGTGGTAACATGAAAAATCTCTTCAGAGAAGAAGCTTAACAAAATAGACTATGTGGGAAACAGACTAAAGACTGAATGTTGCATTTTCTTGGCTTCTTCACTTTCTTTATTATGCATTGCAGAAAATGGAGAATGCTGTTCCCACTGAGAGTAACCAACCTCCTGAGATCTCTTCAGGCACTTGATGGAACAGTTGTAGTACAGATTGCTTGGGTTGGGGTTAAAAGTTAAACAAAATTCTGACTTTAAACATGTATCGGAAAATATGCTTGGGCAAAACAGAGTCCTCAGGGCTAACAGATGAGTCAAATGATTAGGGTTCTGCTTGGAACAGTTCATAAAACAATTCCCAGTTTGTGTCTGACAAGCTTCCTTTGTCACCTGTGGGTTTTGTTAGTTACCTTCTACCCTTCCAAGAACAAACCTGTACTTTCTGCTTGTCATCATTAAGTGAAATGAAAAGCTTTTGTTAACCACTTTGAGTTGTTTGACTGTGATAAAATAGTTTTGATTGGAGACTGTTTTATGTTACTTTCCAGAGTTTATTTTTCCTTTTAAAGGTAATATGAGAACATAGGTTAGATTTAAAGTTTTCTTAAGTAGTCTGTCCAGAGGTAATAGATACTTTGGTGAAGAAAAGGCTATCTGTCTTCACTTGCATTATGCTTGCTGTTTGTCTTCTTCATAACATAAAATGCATTTTATCTGCTGTTTCCAATACCATCAGCAGTCACAACTTGCCACTGACCTCTTTAAGGTAAGTACATGCTTTTAATGTGAGCTTTGTAATTCCCTGTGAAACAATAGAGCTGAACTACCTCCTGGTTCTGCTCGAGGCAGGGGATTTATAACACCCCCAGGCTGCAAATACGCATGTTCAAAAGCCTGACATGGAAATGGAGAAAGCAGGAGTGAAAGGTCTGTAATGAGAACTGCGCCCATCCCAAGCAATATCGTTCAGATTCAGCCTGTAGAAGGGGTGATGGACAAAACAGCAGAGATTCAAGACAAAACTGAAGGTTTGTATAGGATATTTTTAAAGCTAAACTGTTTCCGTTTTGGGAAGGTTGGTATTTTAAAGAGTGATTAAACAACATTACTGAAAACTATTCTTGGTTAGGTGTATCAAAGGAGAGGAGGAAACTGCTGATGAGCACATTAAAAAATATTCAAACAGCTATCTCAAAAGTTTCAAGACATTTTAAGTTTTCCATCACATAGCAAGTACTTATTCCTCAAGGACTAGGTTTAAGGGAATTTGGAAAACACAGGACTTGAGACATATGGATTCCTTTAGCATACATATAGGAAGAAAACAAAAGAAGACTCACAGCAGAGATTGAACAAGAGTCAGTTCCAAACACTATCAATAAACTAGTTAAGCATTGTTACAGATCTCTGGGAGAAGACTCCTTGGCCTTCAATATCTTCTGTCCAATGGGTAAGAAAGTGATTGTCAAGGTATGCTCTAGGGGTTGTATTAATGAAAAACCTAATGCCTCTTTTCCTGTCCTGGCATAAGACACTCCTTCCAGATTTTGGAGGTACTGCATGGACAGAGGTATTAAGTCACTAAATCCAGCTGCTGCTTTCCTGCTTCATACACCAATGGAAAGGGGAAGGACCAAGCATTTCATGTCAGCATGCATCTGTTTTAAAACATAACCAATACCAACAATTAGTAAACAATGTGTATTTCATCTCTGTTATGGATTCTCACATAATTTTCAAACCCATTAATTCATAGTTTATATTTTTTAAATACAAAATCTCAGTGTGATAGAAGCCAGACATAACTGTGTACTGAAATTTTCCACAGCTGAAACAAATAATTCAATGCATAAAAAAATAATTCTAAGAAAAACCCAAAGCTATTTTGAATGTGGAATTGTTTGTTTGTTTGTTTGTTTTTATTCTTGAAACCCTACATCAGAAAGTAGGTAGGACCAGTATATAGAGACATGGAATAATACAGATTAGATGGGACCCTGGATGCTTATGATCTGGTTCTCTGATAGAAGCAGGCCCAGTTTTGAAGTGAAGTCAGACTGCTTGGCCCTACTAAGCTTGTTGTATACCAAGTGACAGAGATTTCATCATCTCTCTGGGCAACCTGCAGACTAAAAAACACCTGAGCCTTCTTGACAAGAAACACAGGTAAAGGCACAGCTAATGCATGTTGCCTGAACATCTTAGGTGTTACTCACACAGAAGTGGAAACAAGTTATTCTTAGGTCATATTAGAAGGTTTGCATTAACTTTTCTAGGATACTAAGCCTCTAAGGTGGTCCTTTTCACTCTTCCTAGGCAGTCTTACAGTCTAACAGTCTTGGACCAGATTTCAGGAAATAATCAGATTGATCTACGTTCATCTCATTTTATCTCCTTTTTTTCAAGATCAGCCACAAAGATTGCTTCTCTTTCTTCACTGTTTCCAAGTTTGGAAGGTTCGTTGGGGCTATTTTCACTGCGTAAGTTAGCTACAGTGTCAGACTGCTCACTTTCATCATTGATATGTACTTTTTAAAACAACCAAAATCATGCTATGGTCTTGGCAACACTTTTATTGTTAGTTCAGAGAGGTGAAGCAGGGCTGTCACTTTTGTAGACTCATTATCTTTAAATCAAAGAGCATTCTGCACAGTTTTTCTAAAATTCACTAGCACCTAAGACCCTCTCTGTTTCAATTGCTTATGGCCATGCTTTTCTTTAATATGCAACTATGTGTTACTGATAATGATGTCAAATCAGTAGCCCTGGGCAATACAGCCTTCTGCCTTCCCTTAGAACAGTTATACTGCAGCTAGCAAAAATATCAGAGCAGTCTGCCAGCTAGGAGAGTGACTGATGTCAAGAGGAGCAACCTCTGTGTTCAGTCTGCATCAGATCTGTCAGTTACTGTGTAGTGACCAGGAAGAATTTGTTGTAAAAATAACATTTGTGTACTATAAACTGAGGAGGTAAAAAAGAACTTAAGTTCAACTGCAAACACACTTCCTCATGTGTTATCTTAAATTAAATGCCATAGAAGTTCTGGAAACACACAAGCAATTAACTTTGTGTTCCCATAAACTCTACAGACACAATATGAGGGATTGTGGCCAAGGCTGAGTGAGTATTTTTAGTTGACATCTAAACCCACTTAAACCAGTTGCATTCAAATTAGCCAGTTCACCATGTATTTTCTGGTTCAAGGCTTCACTGCAGCAATGTGATAAGGGAGCAGTTTTCACCTGGGTGTTTTTTTTCCAGCCACTCCCTCACCACAGCTGTCACTGTTACCAGGAGCTTTGTACTTCCACACAGCAGTGCTCACCATGGCAGAGGAGCCAAGAATGTAGAACAGGTTAGGGACTCCTGCCCAGGCTTCCTGTGCAGCATGGCTGGCAGCATGAGTGAGGGGAGAGCTGATCCCTGTGGGGATCGTGAGAGGGAGCAATAGTGCAAGGAAAACTCTGCACATCAGCAAAGTTGATGTGGCTCTTTCCCAGAGTCAGACAGGCTGGGAAGCATCAAGGCATTGCATTGCATGGCTGACATTTTCTGGTGGCTGAAAAATGAAAGCAAAGATTGAGAAAAGGATTTGTGGTAGCACGCTGAAAGAAAGCCGTGACAGAGGCAGAAGAGAAAGAGTGGAGGATGAAATGGTGTTCTCAGAAGGAGAGATGGATGATAACAGACTCAAAAGAGGGAGAAAGGACAAAAAGGGGAACAGAAGGAGTAGGAAGAAAAAAAGAAGGCCTTATGCAGACTACCATATAGTCAAGTTTGCCTGGCTGACATGGTAAAGCCCTCAAGGGAGATGTAGAATCCACAAGAAAGATGAGAATGAGTGAGAAGAGGCAGCAGGACACTTCCTTTCCACAATTCTCCTCACACCTCTCCTCATTTATATAAGTACATTTAAATATGCCTCAAGTACACAGACATCTGTAGTATTTGTTTCTTTCCACGCCCCATGTCCCATCCCAGCACAATCCACTCACATGACAACTGTCAGGCCACTCACACGCACCAGAGCTCCCAGGCACTGCCTCCTGTTTTGATCTGCTTTAATCACTAATGACTGTTGAGTCAGCAGCCTCTCAGAGAGCTCCCATACGTTTTTTCCTGGACCCAATGCACCAAAAGCTGCTAAGCCAGAAGCCTCAACCAGACTGTGCATTGGCATCCTCTACATCAGTCAGAGACCTGAAGCCAAAGATCTTCCCAAGACCCAAGTTTGCAAGCAACCTCTGGATCTCTGGGTGTTGCAAAGGGTCAAAAGCAGGCAAGCAATCTCAAGCTAGCCAGGGATGTTAGTGCTTGCCTTTGGCATCAACCTCAGCTTTGAAAGTCACAGTTACCACTAAAGGCTATACATTTGCTAAGTATTCCTAATAAGGCCTTGATACTTCAGTGACTTGTTTTTTAGCATCATCCCCAAAAATTAAGGTCTGGAGTAATCCCCAGAATATGTGAGTAAGTGTGCTTGTGTCTACATACCTCTGCAGTGCTTGAGACCTGCAGCTAGTCTTGCTTCTACTGCAACAGACTACTTGGCATGCTCATGCCTTTCTTTGGTCTTCTTTCACCCCTTTTCACTTTTAAATGCTGTCCTTCTAGATATGCTTGACTTTTAAGTTATTTCCCACAAGCTGGTTCTGTGATCTTTCCTTGTTATTTTTCTTCTTGTTCTCCCTAGGTGCCACAGATCATGTTTCATTATTTTATTTTGTCATGAGATGCCAATGACTGACACCTCTAATCCTTCATTCACTCCTCTGTTCAGGACTTTAGGCACTGCAAAGGTGGGGCACTCTAAAAATCCCACTATGATTTATGGGTGCCATGCTGTTCTAAACAAAACTTGAAAAATTATACTCAGCAGACCTTGATTTTATTCCAACACATCATTAACTATAACTGTGAAACAGTAAAATGCATTAAAAATGTGATGTAGCAAAGAAGTTTACTAACAAGAGAAAAACTGACACTAGTCATAATTTCAGCTGAGACTTGAGCAAGCTAACTGGCAAAACATTCTGATTTATTTTGCACAGGGAAAATATGATCACTCAATATTTACAGCAATGACTGAAGGTAAGTACATTCTGTAAAGTGCTACTGAAATGTATTTCCTTCATTTCCTTGACATCAAAAGGAAGCAATGAATGCCTTAAACCACAGAGAGTGTTTATAATATGAAAGATAAACGGAGGTCACATTAATTTACTGCAGCATGCAGAGTGGCCCAAATTTTGCTAGGTTCAGCTGGAGTTTATGGGAAATTATTTTGGTGGTTTTTCTCCTGGACTGTGCAGCAGGCCACTGCCAACTGGGCCCTACAAGTGGTTACCTCACAAGGATGACAATCTTGTATTACACCTCTGACAGGGACTATTTGAGGAAAGAAGGCACAATCCTGGGCTGCTGAATCGTTTTCCTGCAGCAGTTCTTGACAGTATTTTTTTCTGGATGGGGCTCTGAGCAACCTGGTCAAGTGAAAGATGCCCTTGCCCAGGGTGGGCAGAGGGGGTGGATCTCTTGAAGACCCTTTCCAATTCAAGCCATTTTATGACTCCAATATTATCACAAGAGAGTAAGTCTTGGCTCATTAAGTCATATCCACATCGAGGAACAAGAGACGAGAGGGAAGACAGTGCATCAGGAGCATACAAATTGCCACTCAGATCCGAAAATGTAATAACCTTAAGTCACATTCCTTTCTACCCTTTGTAACCACTGCAGCAAAAAAACTTCTGGGACCTTGGTTTACAATCAACAGATGTCAGGTACATGCTTGAAAACACTGTTATGAAACAAACCTGAACTTCTCTGTAACAGATGAAGTCATCCTCATGCAGCCAGTACAACAAAACATAGACTTCACTATGTCAAGCCATGTCAGACATTGCCCAGGCTTTCAATGGCAATGGAGGGTGCTCACATACAAACCTGAACCTTGAAATCACTGATTTGTTATTCATCTTCTTTCCAAACCTTACACAAAACAAAACAAAACCAGAACAAAAACAAGAAACAAACAAACAAAACCAACAGGGCACCACCTGCAAATCGTAAGAGATTAAGATAGATTTCAGAAGAAAACTTTTTTTTTCTGTTAACTGAAGTAGTTAAAATTAACCTCGGGTTAAACACGTTCCCTCTTTTTGTGTCTACCTGGAAAGAGCTATTGCATCATTTAGGATGGGGGGGCGGGGGGCATTTTACCACATTTTCTGCTGGAAAAGGTATCCCTAATTTACACATATCTTTATTATTTGCAGCCAGCACAAAGTGATACACCTGTGTGCTGAAGGTGTCAGCAGAAATGTAGGAGTGGCTCAGAAAAATACTGTAAGATGTCAGAAGAAGGCTAAAGCAGAAACATCATTTTCTGAGTGGAAATTGAACCATATATGGCAATACCCAGCCAAAAATTTGGAACATTATAACTAGGCATCCTTACTGACACATATACAATTGTTGGCAGCAAAATGCAGTCGAAGCAGTAAAGAAGATGAAGCTGGCTTGAAATTTGTTGGTGCAGCCCTCCTGAGCTGGGCGAGCACAGCTCTGCTCATGGGCTGTGCCGAGCTTGGGCAAGCCCGGACCTGCCAAGCCCGGCCTCCACTCTGCGCTTCTCCATCAATTTCCACTGAAACATCCAGAGTGCACTCCCTGGCCTGAGGAGCCCTGGAGTCATGCACACTACCTGAAGGTGCAGCCAGGCAACACCTCTGTGAGTTTGCCTTGGCCAAGAGTGAAAAGCAAACTGCAAAGAGAAGGGTAGGGTTTATTTTTCCCTTAAGGAAGGTCCTCAGGTATTTTAATACATTTTGGCTGTATTTTTGCTTGCTGTTGCTTATAATAATCCCATGGAAGCTTGAAATCAGAATATGTCTGATACCTGATATATTTTTTTTTTCTTTTGATTACTGACAAAAACTGATTTATTATGGTAGGTCTGTAAGAAACACAGCTGTTCATAAAACTCTATTTTTTCCTTATACCCCCCATACTCCCCCCAAAAATAATTACATCTGCCTGGATTTTTTCAACATTTGCATCTTTTTCAAAAAGATGTTTGTCCAGGTACCAAAAATTCAGGGAAAAAAGGGTATTTGGGGAGGAGATTATTCTTTATTTCTCCAAGGTAACAAGTATTTTGAGGAATATTTGTATTTCACTAGAAAGACTTTTCCCTGGGAAATATTTCAGCAAAATGTTTTAACAACATCTTTAACAAATAGCATTTAACTGCAATATGTGCTTCTTATTTACTTTCAAAAAATTTAAGAATGCAGCACAATGAATTTTGCAATTAAATGTAAGCAAATATAAGCTACATTTAGAATCTAGAAAAGCATTCTTAGGAAATGTAATTACCACAGTCCCAAAAGGCACATAAGGATTCAGATTTAGGCTAGGAAACAAAATTAGTTGCCTTGAAATTCAAAACATTTCTTAAAATAGAATTTAAAAAAAAAAAAAGTGGAAAAATTACCTTTTGATATATCTTCTCTGCTTGAAAATGATAGATTTTACACCACAATGAAAGGTCCTGTTACACTTCCAAAGGCTCCTCTGAGCAACTGAGGTGTGACCACAGTGAGACAAATCAAATAGCACAGCTCAAGCCCACCACCTCACATGGGCTCTGTAACTTCTTGGCTCCCATATTTCCCTGAACTGTGGAGCAGTTTATGAAAAATGTTTATTTCCTCTAAGAAATAAAATTCTTTCCATAGAGTCCTTCCTTGATTTATTCTTTTCAGGTACCACAGAGAGTGGAATTATGCTGAGTTAAGGTTTTGGTAGCATTTGCTTTAAGGTGTGCAGGTGCAATTGGTCATAATTATGCTTAGAGGCTGTTCCATGTGGTTTCTCACCCAAGGCAGTAAATCAATTATGGCAGAGCAAGTCCAAGCCAATACTCTAGATGTTAGCTACAGTATCAGGGACTTTCATGCATGAAGCAATATGGCATCACAGAAAATTTACATCACAGAAAAATGGATCATGGAAGAGGACTTGGCTATGGTTCCAAAGTAAAAAACAGCAAATAATTTTTCAAATAAAGCAACATACAGTTGCATTAGGTTTTACTTCAATGTTTTTGAAGGGCTGTCATTCTTACACATTTTTTAAGCAAAATCACCTGTATAAACCTGTATATTTTTTTTCAGCTGATGGACAAAGTAGATTACTATCAAAATTCTGTCTTGGAAAAACTGTTTATTATAATAATGCTCTAGAAGAGAAGGGTTTAATTTTATCACCCAAAAATACTTATACTAGAAAGCAGAGATCCCAGTTTGCCACTTGACAAGCTTCCAGGGAGAAAAGCACATACCACAAAATAAACACTTTCAAGTGGCACAGCTGGATATGAGCAGGAGTTACCACAAGTTCAAGGGGTTTTCTCATGCCTTTTCTTACCCACTTGATTTGACTAGAGCAGAAACAATTTGAGATACAAGATGACTTGCAGATCTAGTAGCTGGCAATCTTTTTGTTCTTCAGGATCATATTGACATGCACTAGTCAAAGTACCAAGGAGCTAAAAGACTGGCTCTGTACTGCTTTCATAAACATTGCCTTCCCTTGAAACATACAAGCACCAGGCAAACACTCCTGAGGATCTGACACTTAGGCATGGAATGATCCAACACCTACAACTAAGCTAAATATTCCTACTCATTGACAATCCAGTCTCAGTGAATATTTACACGTACAGTTTTCTCAACAACTATACCTGTGCCAATAAAATTTGATTAGTAGAATACCCCTGGGAAGAAAAGAGAGAAAAGAGAGAAACAACTTGGGCATGGATAAAGCCAAAGAATTTAGCTGTTGAATACCTCATGGTAGAAGGGCTTTTTCATAGTGTTTGCCCAGCTACAGTGTTTATCACTATGTGTCATTCACTCACCCAGCTGGTACATGTAACACATGGTTGTGCCTGCCTGTTCCACCAAGGGCACCTTGGCAATTAAGGCTCAAAACTGTACCTGTGTACACACCCAAATAGAAAAGGCAAGAAATCAGTGAGAACTGGAAGTGCTGGCTTTCTGGATCACCCTGACATATTACTAGATGAGATCAAAGGAGCTGAAGGATATCAGGGAGATCCTGCCTGTGTTGGAACATCACGCCACAACTAAGAAGCAACGGAGGAAGTGTAGGTTATGTCCAATTAGACTGCAGTGGGGGCAAACTAGGCACATGTCCATGGACACTGCAGTTTCTCAGCTGATGAGTGATAACTTCTTGGAGTTCTGCTTGTATCATATCCTTGAATAGTCAGTCATGAGTCAAATACTGAAAATTAGGGAGAGACCTGGCAGAAAAATAGAACAGCAGTAACAATGGCTGAGGAGCCGTTTTAAAGGCCAGGTTCTAAGGTCAGAAGGGTAAAAGGATTTTCCTTTAAGAGTGATGGGAATTTATGCAAGCAAAAAGTGTCAGCCTTGAGAGGGACACTACAGAAAGATATTATTAGCATTAGTAGAGTTTTTCACTTGCACATATACTGGATAGTGGAAAGTGTCCTCTAAGAGCAACAGACATTCTTTTTTCATGTTCTGAAAAGCAAACAAAACAAGTGCAGAAAACTCGCTATCAAGTAGAACCTGTATCCATACACTCTCAGCGACATGCCAAGTACAATCTGATCTCGAAGGATTAATAAAGATCACCAAGTGACTGGGCAGGAACAAAGCCACATGGCTCTGACATGTGGAGTAAGCAAGCTGTCTCCTTCTTGCTTGCATTAGTTCCAGCAAATCCCATAGAAGCCATGCCTTGCCTTCACCACCCATCACTTGCTCTCCCAGTTGACACCACTCTCTTCTGTTGTTTC
>VWYE01028341.1:364803-396215 GCA_013398995.1 Alaudala cheleensis
AAGGAAAGGAAAGGAAAGGAAAGGAAAGGAAAGGAAAGGAAAGGAAAGGAAAGGAAAGGAAAGGAAAGGAAAGGAAAGGAAAGGAAAGGAAAGGAACCTGGGTCATTTCAAGCTATGGAGAAATTAGAAATCAACAAAAATTAAGATAATGATTCTTTAAAGAGGCAACCTACTTAAACAGAATTTTGCCTCAGTCGTTAGTGCTGATGCCCCTCATTGTTACACCTGTGTGCCACCAGAGTTTGTACGCACTGTGAGGTTGTCGCTATAGACTCCATGAAGATGCTGGAACTTCTCACTTCAGGGACCAAAAATCTCTGCTTAGGGATAGGATTTGGCTCTCGTTAGTGTAGTCTGTGTTGCCACTTGGTCTGCTTCCAGAGATGTTATATGGAAGGTCTGGGAGTCTGAAGGGATGCCAAGTTAGGAAAGCAGTTCATTTCCTTCAAGGGGCCATTTGCTTTTCTTTCTGGTCAGGAAACTGACTGACAAGAAACGGAGCTTCTCACTGCTGCTACTGGATGCTGTCCAGTTTTTGCCCATGTTTTAGAGGTGAAAGGATGACCTGTCTGGAGCATGCCTGGTGAGTTGTCACAGCTCCTGCTGTCAAAGCCACACAGCCCCTTGTTCTTCCTTCCTTTCCCTCTTCTTTGCTCCAGGGTCAGCCCAGGGCGTCAGCCATCCTGTGCACCTTCTGACAGGAGGCTTTCAGCACCATAAGCACAGCTCAGCCAAAGCTTTGTGTCATGGTTAAGAAAGGGTACTCCCCAGTTTAGGGCCTGCTCTGAGACTCTCCAAAGCAAGCTGGTGCTTGCTCGCTCCTCCTCTTCCTGCAGTGGATAGAGGAGAACTGGAGGTACAATAGGTAAAGGCCATGGGTTTAGATAACAACAATTTACTGGAAACAGCAATGAGATGAGAAAACAAACACTAACAGTAGCAATACTCGTAACAAAGTATACAAAAGAGAGAGTGATTCACTTGCAAAAATGCTCACTGTAGAGCTTGACCTGACCACAGCCACACAACCTCAACTGCTCCACACAACTTGGAAATGGCATTATTCAACCTTTCCCTCTGGATCTGCAACCAGTGTTATCCAACTGCTCCTTTCAGCTTGGAACCAGTGTTACCCCACCTCTCCTTCCATCATGTTTACTTGACCAGAAGGAAATCCTTCAGCTTGGAAGAGACTCCCTTCCTACTGTCCTTGGCAATGATGTGATGTGGTATAGAAAAATCTCTGGGTTCTAACCATTCTCTTCCTGGCTGCTGCAAAAATTGACCTTGTCCCGGCTGGAATCAAGATACCTGGCAAAAGCTCCAAGGCATGTCTTATTGCAGCTCATTAATGCAGTGATTCCTGAAAAGAGTGCACTGTTATCAAGTTCTCCCCTATCATGGCACTAAAGGTTGTGATTTTACCACAAATGTAATTCATTTGATACTGCGTACAGGTCTGCAGTGTGGTTTTCATTCTCATGGGGACATGAAAATCCAAATTTTCACATGCAGAAGAAGTTCCCTCAACACCAAGGGCTTTTCTTCTTATTAGCAAGTATAGGCAGAAAAAAATCATAGCCTTGGTGGGGATGTTTCTCCCTATTTTAAAATGCAAGGGCAAGCAATACAATCCCAGTGAAACCAGACTTCAAAGAACATAGTTCTCCATCTCATCACCATCCTCTCAATATTTCATCTGCCTCACCATTGAGGCAGAAAAGAATAAAGTGTCAACACCATCACAGAAGCTATCTCCAAATTTCCTGCCACTATCATTGTTCCTTTCTATAAAATGCTATTTAAACTATTGTTAAAATACATATCTCAAGGGAAATTTTCCAAACTGCAAAAAAAAAAAAAAAAGATTATTGTATTTTCCATTAGCAATACACAAATAACTGGTCATCCAGGTACTTTATATAGATGCAGTGTATCTGAGGTAGAATTTTCAGGAGATCCCCAAGGACCTGACACTGACAAAAGGCACCAGAAAGGAACTGTAAATAGTGTATTTCCAGTAGCCTACACATGATGGGGACCACAGATGGAGTTAACTGCAGTCTTTTGCAGTTAATAAAGAGAATTACAGACTTACCTGGAAGTGGTGAATAAGTAAAGGTGGTTGTAAAAAATCATGTGCAAGTTACTTGAGATTTTGAGTTTAACAGTTTTTAAATAGTCTGTAACATATTAAAACTGCTTGCAGAAAACACATTTTCTTTCTGAGATTTACTTTGGAGCAAATTTTGAGGAAGGTATGAATCAAAGGCCTTGGATCAAAATCATCATTTTACCACTCTGAAACCACAACCATTTCCCAAACCAGGCAAAAGTAAGAGGAGAACAGCAAAAAAAACTGTCTTTGCCAGACCTAGAATAGCCTGTGCTTTACTGAGTCCAAGTGGTGGAGTGAGTTTGATACCCCCTTGTAGCCAGAACACTGAGTTAGCCACAGCCTGCTTTGTGCAGCATGCAGAGAAATCACAGAACCTCCTACCTTCAAAACCCCTTTGTAATTAGTCATTAAAAACTTCACAGCACATCAAGGCTTCCACTGAACTATCACAGCATACCTGGGTGCGCCGTTCAAGGTTTCAGATGGGTGGTCACTTTGCTGATCACTAAGTAAATGTCGCTCCCTGTGTAACATGAGCAGCTAGAAAGGAGAACTCAAGAATGGCTACTGAAAATCCATTACCTCTAAGAACTTTTCCACAGCTCTCTGTTTTCAGCACTGTGTTAAACAGCTATTCAATCCCAGACAACAATACACATTTCTTTCACAGCAGTCAGTGTGCCAGCAACATTTATATGTCATGGAGGTGAACTTGCACTTATTCAGCAGAAGTAAAAGGAAAAGAGTTTGCTTGAATAAACATGTTTAACATGCCATGGCATCAGCTGCTTGCTGCTGGGAGAGAAGAACTGAAATGATACATTTTTCATCCTCCACTAATCCACGGCTTCAATGAACGACCTGTTAAACACCCTTCAGAGCTGACAAGCCAGGAAGGCTGAGGTTGTTCAGGTCGCTCTTGCAACAGTGAGCAGTGTTAGGTTCAACAGACGCTGGCTGCAATGGTTTCTTAGTATGGCTGCAGTGAGCTATTTGCTGCTGTTTAATCTCTGCCTGCACATCTGATACATTCTAAATCATAGACTTGTCAGAGATGTGGGCTCTGTGACCTGAGAGGCCCTTCCACTCTCAAGCTGTGGCGCTTGCACATCGCTGCTTTGGAACAGTTTATTTCCAGAGGACTTCTTTAATAAGACCTGAAATCATATTAAGCCATCCCTGTTCTCTTTTCCCTTCCCCTCTGGGTGTTTTCCTCCTCTGACTATACACACCCATTCCTGCTCTTTACCAGGAGCATTGACAATAAGAAAACAGCAATATTTGGCTCTTTTTCTATTTGCATGACTAGAATTTATTTTCCTCTGAAGTATCATAAAATAATACTGAATATCTGAAATATCATCATCAAACAATCACAGCTTATGTAAGCTTATATAATTGAGTACTTTGAATATCTGAAGCCAGAAGCAAGGATGTTGCTTGTTGAGGCATTAAATACATTGAACTGTACCGAGTTCATTTCTCAGTTAAAAGAGCTCAAGGTAGAGGACTACCACTTGGAAGAATGGGATAGATGCAGATGGGTTTTTCTATCTGTGGTTCAGTTCACATGTAAGCTTTAACTGAACACTCAAACCCAGGATTAGCTGCTTTTGATATTGTTTTTCCAGGCTGGTTGTAAATAGCAGGATTTTAACTTTGCTTTGGTTTGTTTTCAGTCAACAGTGATGACAAAAATCATAGCTCAGACTAATCCAGCAGGAACTTATCCCTGAAAAATGTGCGAGCAAAAGTGGCACACACAAATTGTTTTCCATTATTATATTGGTGAGTAAAGTTAATACTGTCTATTGTCAAAACAAATCCTAATAACACTCTGAACTTCATCTTTAAGCAGCTCATAAGATGGGAATTTTCCCAATAACCTTCCCTGAATAGTTGTGTTTTCCCCCTTTCTTCCTTGATATCATTTTAAAGGAAGAATTGTATTCTCCTTTTATTTTTCTTTCAGTATTTGCCCTTGTGATAGCTACATAACATTTTCCATTTTAAGAATTTTCAGCCCATATTCTTCTCTGTGTGATCATGAATCTTTAGTTTCTGAGCAAAATTTTGCTTGGTGATGATTTTTAGCTGGGTTGCTTCTTCAAAACTACTACCCAAGTTATTTCAAGTTGTTTCCCAGCACCTTCATAGTGAAGGAAGAGAAAAAAGCAAATTCCTGGCTTTGCTCTGTCACAAGCTAAAGAAACAGGGTCTCAGTATGTCTGCTCTTTTTCCACGAGCTGAGTGAAAACACAGGAGAAGTAGGGAACAAGAGCGAGTTAAACTCTTCAGTGAAGTCAGGCATCCACAGGTTTTTTCCTTCTGCATCTTCCATTCATTACCAACTCATGATTGCTCTTTCTGTTCCATTTCCAGAGGCTAAACCTACTGTCCTTTTCTGACCACAGCTTATTCACTCTGCTGCTCATGACAAGGGGTGCCAGGCAGGGGGTCATTATAACCATTCTAAGAAGCATGGGTAGAACCATTCTAAGAACTGATGGGTAGATCCAATTAGCAAACCATGTATTCAAATGGCGTCAGGAAGTGTGGTATTTTCTAGACAAGTTTTAAATTAAGCAAAGCAGATTTGTTGTGTTTGTTGCAATCCAGTAATGCAGGAAGTGTCAGGGTGGCAATTCTCAGGTATAGTTTTGCAGAATTGCAGACTATTTATGCTGATGGTTACTGCTGTGGAAAAAAAATGGGTTTGGAGGAATTTTAATTTTAATTTAGTTTGTCTTCCCACATCAGGATGTCTCCCTTCCTTTCATCCAAAATACACTTAATCCTAATGATTCTTTTTCTGAAAAAGTAGTTCCTTTTGTATTTACTAGAAAGTAAACATTGAATTTTTAATCCTTATGGTCACAGAATAAACTTTTTCTGTTCAAATTCACAAGTAAATTATTAACAGAGAAATTACCTAACAAAGGCTAGAAAAATAAAAGTTACGTCCAAAGGGTTTTTCTTATTTAATTTGAGAAATACTTTCCTGATATCTATGAATAAACAGTTTCAAAACTCTTTTGTAAAGAAGAGTTGGAAGTGAGACACCTGACCTTTGAAAACACTCAGCTTGAAACAAAAGTTAAAGCGTCTAGAAGCCAGAAGAGGAAAAAAAAAATGTATCATAATGCCAGGTGATGGATAAACATATTCCAATGTGGATTTAAATTGTCATGCCATGCCAATATGCTGTCAGTCCTGAAAGATTAGTCTGGCATTGTAAAGATTTTTATCCAACAAAAGTACTGAGAAGTTAAAAGTATGCTGTCTAGTTTTATATCAACACAATGTAGAGTTATATTAAGTAAATATGAAGAAAATTGTATAAGAGGTATAACTGTTGACATGGAGGTTTAGAAACAACAAAGGGAGCCTTTTAAAATGTCATTGCATTCAGATAAGAAAACGTATCTTTTATCACTTTAGCAAAAGGGGGGGCAGCCCTCAAAGTACAGTTTCCAAGAAAAACAGACATTAACTCACAGGGAAGAAAAATTTCACCTTTTCACCAGCTTAATCCACACATGTTTTAGGGATACCTGATACTTTTATTTATGTGTTTCATATCCTATTCCCTTACAAACTTTTTGTTAGCTTAAGTAGCACAGCCTGTAAAGGTAGCAGAACTGGCACAATAAAGGCCCTGACAGTAAGCAGCCCAAACATGGTTAATGAGTACCTGTGACAAACACTGCACAGGGGACAGTGAGGCAACCCCAGCCCTGCTCCCCAGCTGTGAGCTTCCCTGCTGGAGGGGCACAGGCACCAGGAGAGTCCTGCTCCCCTGCCCACCCCTCTCATAGGCCAAACAATGCTGGGAGACACTGGCCAAAACCTGGGTTATTGTCTCAGGAAGCTCTGCATGGAAAGTAAATTTTTTCATGCTAGCCATGAGCTAAAACACATCAGCATCCTCCCCCAGAAGTATGTGTTGCACTACAACAGGTTGGGGAAATGCAGGAAGAGGAGATTTGGAAGTTTTTGTGAATCTGAGCATAAACATGTACAGAAAACGAGAAATAAAGGTAAGACATGGGGAAAGGTATGATGAACTCTAGTTGCTGCCATTCCACACTTTCATCTTGAAGTGATGTTAATGATATTCAATTACTAATGTAATTAGCAATTTCTCGTACATCTTTGTGAGAAATACATCTTTGTAGCTGGAGCACAGAACTGAGGGCCAAGAAATCCTCAGTCCTACACCAGGACCCTGAGATGGATCCATCTTGTGGCTTTGGCTGACTCAATTAGACTTCCTTTCTCAGCATGTTTGCTTCAATCAGGGAGCTCAGTGATGATCACATCTTGTGGAGGAAGAAAATGTCCAACCCATGGCAGGGCAGCTGAGGGTGACAAATGGCATCATGACTCACCACTGAAGAGGGAGCAGGGATGCCCTCCCCTCAATCCCTGGGACTAATCCTGAGGGACTGGAATCTTCAGGGACCCAAAACCAGGGCAGACAAGAAAAACATCTCTCTCCAGAGACCTTGCAAGCTTTGGTGGAGTATGTAGTTCACACATTACAGTAATCTGCATTCCATTAGGTGCACAATTAATGAAAAACAGCCTGAATTACCTGAGAGAAACTCTTACTGTACAAAGCACAGAGAGCATCTGGCCTGGGCCTGGACAGCCAAACCAGGACAGCTCCTGCTCACTGTGTGTCCATCTATGTCAAAGAAGGATATAAGTGGAACAACCATGAAATGCCACCCTGGACCTGCAGCTCTAGGAATATGGTCCATGAATTTAGTTCTGCATTCTGAGAAACAAATCTCCATTTCAGCCACCTTCTCCCTGGTCGGTTTTTTTCTCTGCCTGCCTCTTTCCCTGTGTTTTTGCTTTATGCATGAATGGGGAAAACACAATAAACTCAAAAATGCCCTGAGTGGGAGTGATGGTGATTATTAACTCTTTCTGTGCCCACGCCTGATCCTGGAGGATAGGAAGGCTCACCAAGCACTCAGCCAAAAGCCTAGTTTTGCATGCAGCTTGCCTCCACTTCTGCTCCACTGGGCCACCATAACAGGGCCTCTGCTGCTGCTCACCACCAGCACTGCAGCCTGGGAGATTCAAGATGGTCATAAGGGGCCATACTTCCTTCCCTATCTCCAGATTGTGGTTCTCCTTTCTCTTTTCAGAGAGAGCCCCCAAAATTCAGTTTCTACCACTGCAGCTCTAATAATTCATGCAGGGGAGGGAGCCCCTCTGTCCCCAGTTTGAATTCCTCAAGAATATTCCTGTTACACACCAGCTGTTCAGGCTATCACATGAGCAGCAGCCTCACCAGAAAGACCAAGGCCTGCAAGGGCAGAGGAAATGAGCTAAGCTCTTGCCCTCCACAAGTAATCCTTCCAGACCATGGCAGAGGTTTGGTGGCTGCAGATGCTGTGTGAAGGTTTAAAGAGCCACTCTGAGTTGTGTTCAGGCAATGAATACCAGACTGCAGTCTCTGATCTGATGTGTTTGCCTTATATTTATCTTTTGCAAGCATGGAATTCAATTCACTGCACTTTCAAAAATGTGTGTTTTAAATAACTCAACCCTAGAAATGTACATGTTCTCATAGTTTCACATCAGCCTTTTGCACTGCTGCCAAAAGCCTTCACACCCCCTTGCCTAGCCCACCTGTGTAAACACTACAGAAGTTGCTCTTTGTGAAGCACAGGTAGAGTCTTGTGGCTTGATAATGAGCAAAAAAAGGGACAGAGAAGTTGCTTGCAACAGATGTGGGAGGGTCCTGCCCCATCCAAGTTGCTGTGCATTAGAGAGTAGCTTTTACATTTCTCTTACAAATAACAGTTGTTTAAAAGTATTGTAGGGCACATGTTTGACATTCTACCAAACTAATGTTTTTAAAGCCTCTTTAAATACTTTTTGATTGAATGGCATTGCAGAAGGCAGCAGATATGCAACTCATTTGTTCTGAGCTGAGCAATACTTTTGCATACAAATGCTCTTGTTGATTTCAAAGAGCTTAAGCACATAAGAAGATAATCAACATGTATCAAGAGCATTCCTCCTATTTTTCTTTCTAGGTTCAATGAGAAAATGGACATGAATAAAGTGAGATTGGAAAAAGAGCATCAAGCTTCTGGGAGAGGTTTCATGGATATGATCTGGAAGATGGTCTGAGGAACATCCAAGTACAAGGTCTTCTAATCAGTGCTTCTGGGATGGGCTCTCAGATTTATTGATTAGTGTTGGACATTTGGGATTTACCAGCCTTATGTGCTGTGAACACGCCCACTGAAGAGGAACAGCATCTTACTTGTGGAAATTTAAACCACCAAGCATGTCAGTAGAAGTGTGACTGCCCCAGAAAGGAGGAAGACAAAGAATAAGTCGCTTTCATGCCACCCCACAGCAGAAATTCTTTCCATAACAACTTGCCACAAAAATGATGATGAGAACTCACTGTCCTTTCATCTTGGGCCTCATTCTTTTTTCAGGGAAGTCTGGTTCAATAAAACACCATTCTCTGCAGCGAAGCAACTCTGGAGTCACACCACAGCCCCAGGAAAAGCTTTCTGGCAGAGAGTTTATGCACTGTCTTTGGCCTATGTGCAGCAACCTTACCAAGTTTTCTGTGCTCAGGCTTGCTCATGCTTGCTAATGAGAAGACAAATACCTGGCCCAAAGCAGAGCTGCTATTCAGCTCCTGTTCCACCTCAAACCCAACCCATCACCCAAATCTCCCATGTCTGGCACGCAAAAGGAGTGCTTCTCCACATCATCCATGGGCTGCACGTGGCCACAGGGTGCTCAAGCCCTGAACTGGAAGAAGCTGAAGAAAGTCTATGCAACTTGTTTCCTGTGTTGCATGACTGAATTCAAACTTTTGAAAAGGTTTATTACTATCCAGTTCTATTTTAGACACCACCTGGAGACCAAGAAATTCAACTTGTCTCTTTAGCCAGAGGCAAAAATACTTCAAATGCTATTGCAGAAGAATGTAAAAAAAAAAAAAATAATTATGGGGGAAATCATGTCTAGCAGGCTTGCTTGTAGGTCTTGTTTAACTGAAGAGAGCAAGCTGTGTCAAGCAATGTACTAGACAGCATGTTTTAACTGCAGACTGGAATGTTACTTTGCCCATGTCATGTTCCAGGACAGGGAGCAAAAGGAGTGGATGTTAATGCATCACAATCATTTCTATCCATTTTCTACCCAAGGGGAAAGAAAAGCAATTTGGGCCATAGTCTAGACATCTTCTCCCCTTTATGAATCCCTGGAATCACTGAGGCCTTTTTGCAGAGAAAGGTAAAAAGCACAGTTTAGAAGTGAAGATTTTCAGACAGATCTGAGGAGTCACAAGTCAGAGCCTGCCTGCACTGTGAATGTAAGGGTATTGTGATGTTTTACAGTACTCTGAAAGTATGAAGTGATGTGCTGACCTGAGCTGCTTGGATTCGTTCGTGGATGGGAAAAATGCTGGACATAGGCCCATTCTTACTTCTTCCTGATGCTGAAGGAAGTCCCGAACACTTTTGCCATTTGGAGTGATGTAGGGCAGTTTGCCTGCTTGTTGTTCTTTTCACATTAAGAAACAGTTTTTTGCATTACAGAAGAGGCTGTAAACAGCAACAGAAGTGCTGAATAGTAGCAATAATTGGTAGCACAGAGGGTGAAACTGGGTTAATTTAAAACTCTCTAGGCATTTTTAGTATGATTCATACATATGAAAAAGAAAAGATGTCTAGGTAATGAAACTTATTTCACAGTTGCTCCTTCAACTACTGGCCAACAGTGGTGCTAACTGACATTTCTGAAGTTCTCAGGAAGATTGGCAATGAAATCAGGGCAAGAATCACTTGGCAGTCTCAGGAGACCCAGGGTTAAAAAAGAAACGCCATGGAAGGTCAACCTGCAAACAGTTTCAGTTTCTCCAAATATAATGGAAAGAAATAGCATTTTTAAAATGTCTGTGACATGATGGTATATGTGACTGCTTGTTATATCTAGCATCATGATCACTTACTTCCTCCTGATTAGAACCCACCTTTTCTCTTTGTCTGTTCTTTTTGAAGCACTGCAGGGACTGGCCCAGGTCTGTCAAAGAAGACAGCCACACTCCCTATGTGCAGTGTTTCTTACTGCAGAGTCCTCCCATAGCCAGCACACATTTCAAGTTTCAAGTGACAGGATTTCACCTTCAGCCTTTGGCAAACTGAAGGCTTTATTGCCTTATCCAAGCTTAGGAACATGTTGCTGAATAAAACTTTTAATTTTCCCCACCCACATTTACAATGTCATTTGCAGAAAAGAAATAACAAAATGAAACAGGAGCACCTGCTCCTAGAGGAAGAAGTTGTAATTGCCTGTTATAAACCAATCAAGATAATTTAAATAAATGAACTTGTTGTAACTAGTAACAATGACTAGTCAGTCTATTTTTATGGTCTGTATTTAACATTAGTCTCAACTGCCCTGTGTAACTTGAAGATAAATTCCTGTCTTGATTTTATAGACTCAACTATATTTATGCTGAAAGGCAGGTAGGTGAAAAGGAGTGTCCCTTGCTATTCTTTAACTAGGGCACTGACTTAACTCTGCTGCAGGCATTTCTGAGACATATCAGCAGCTAAAGGACTTTGGCAACTGAGACCTCCTTGTCCATTTCCTTTATTCCTGCATATGTACACAAGGCATACACTGCAAGACAGAGTGCCTGTAATGTACCTGTTTGCTGGTGTTGTTGCTGGTTTTTTAATGTTCTTTTGAGTTTGGTTTCAGGTTGCACGTGTCAACAGTATTATATTTGCAGCAGGTTATTTAATAGTGTCTCTTTACCACTGGTATTCCACAAGCCAAGAAACGACAGGGTGTGAAGTACAAATTATACCTCTGCCCCCTCAGAGTCCTTGAAAACACACACACCAGTGAAGATGTTTTCCTGTTTTGCTTGGTCTCGATTTGCATCACACAGACACACACACACAGAAACACACACACACGCACAGACGTAGAATGTGGAATATTAAGAGTGAAGCTGTGGAATCTTCCACTCCTGCGGTTAACGAGCTCCTGTTAGAATCGGAGGCGTCATCTAGTGGGCATTGGGAGGAATAGGGATGCGGCAGGCCGGCGGTGGTTGCTTCAGGGGGTCGGGGCAGGGATGCAGGCAGTACCTCTCTGCGGCCAGCGGAGGAGAGCAGAGAGGACAGAGGGTCCGGGGGCTGCTCTGCCGCCTGGTCACATCCATTCCAAACACCCGGGGGCTGCGGGAAAACCGGCCTGATTCTCTGATTTGAACTGCGAGGGTGGTAAGGAGTCAGCCAAATTCACAATTGATGTAAGACTGAGAACACATGAACTTGTAGGAGAAAAAAAAAAATCAGATTTGGATGGTGTCTTCAGAAAGAATGTGAGAGGAAACCACTATTCTGCCTCTCCACGGTTGCTGAGAATTAGTGGTTTGTTGTTTTATGAATGCACAAATGGTGAGTGGATGCAGAGAAAGCAGTGCTTCTCAGGTTGGCTCATCACCTAAACAAACTGCTTAAGTTTGAAATAAAAGTCACCACTTTTTTCAGTGCTTGTGTTTGTGCACAGTAAACGGTGACTTCATTTGCAGTTATATATGGTCTTTCCAATCTGTGTCCCCTCAAGCATCATGGCATCATTATTCATGATACAGTTATATTGGATGGCAATAGCAGAAAATATTTTAAAAGTGGACAAAGATCATCATAAGATTCAGATGGCAGTGCTTTCAGGTCTGTTATCAGCTGAGGAAAGCAGCCTGTCTGCGCCCAAATTTGAGCTTTATTACAGCAGCAAGCAAAGCTGATTGTGCTATTAATCACCATGAGAAAATGCCTCTGTAGAGAAGAGGATGTGGGCTGTAAGCTGGCTTTACATGTAATTACTGTGCCCCTGCATAAAACATGAGTTTTAAGCAGCCGTGGATGCCATCAGGCTGGGAATGTGTCTGCAGTGCTCACACAGGGCAGTCTGTTCAGAGTGTGAGCTCCTGGTTCACAAAAGCAGCTGTAAAGGCTAAGGGCAAATTCACTGGGCAAGAACACAAGAAACAGATGCAGAGGTAGCAGTGCCAGCCTGCAAATCGTGCCTTCATGTACTCTCATGACCCATGCCCATTCACATGGAAACACTCTATTTTCTAAAGTCAGATTACTTGTGATATATAGGAGGCTCACTCATTCACACCTAGCATGAAAAGCTCATAGCAGGATGATAAAAGAATGAACTCAAGTCCTGCAGCCTTAGTAATAAAAGACATACATTATCAAACTTAAACCTGAGTAATACTATAAAATAGAAGAAATTGTATGTCAGAGAATAAGACAGGCCTTTTAGTGGGCTTAAGGCTCAAGTGCAGCTCAGTTGACCACCACTTGCGGAATTGAGAAGAGGTAGAAGCAGCCTTTGAGTGAGTAAATACCTTACCCAGTGTGTTGGAAAGGATTAGGTTAGGTCACTTGCAGAATCACTGTCAGAGGTATTAGCAAAAATAGTTTTAATACAATTTTTTTTAAAATGCAGCTTCCCAAAGTTTGATAGCAAGATCCATTCTATTACTTACTGTATGGATGAAACATAGAAAGGCACATTGAGTTAGAATAAATTTAGAATTATTTACACCAGAGACACAAAAGGGTTATGGAGACTCTTCCAGTGAGTCATGAAATTCAGAGTGGACCCCTTATGTTCTAATCTGCTGATGGGACATAGGTACTGCTAGGTCCAGTCTTAGTCTCTCAACTATAGTTTACATCTAAAGGATGCTGAGGGCATACATCACAGTGGGAAATAAAAAGACTTGCTAGTGAGAATATTAGTCATGCAGCCTTATACACAGCACACAGGTGGATGAAGAGGGGCACCTTTTAGCTCAGCACAGAAGTCCTTGCACTAGTGATGCCAAGATGCTTTTTTACCTTTTCTTTTATATACCTTTTATATAACTTTTATGTATCCTCAGTACTCCTAGCATGAATACTTGTGATTTCTGATAATTTAGCATAGTCCTGGAATTCTGTTAGGCCAGGAGACCAAACATCCTAAAGGTCTTGTAGTAAGAGGCCAGAAAACCCTACATTATCTTGGGAAACCAAGGTCCTCTCTAGAACATATCCTGTAAACTTGAGATTTGGCCCATCCAGGGGGAATTCCTTGAATGGGGGAATATCACACCATTCATCCAGTCCTCCCACTGGGCCAGCCTGGTTGGACATGGTCATTTGTAAGTTTATAAATTGTCTATGTGGTCTATGGTGTGTGTGCACTGCAGCACATCCCACCTTGGGAAATGGTGCCCCATAAGGACCTGTACTGAATACCCAGGTAAAACCCCTTATTCTTTAACTGTGTCTGACTCTCAGTTTTTGAGACCAGGAAAAGGCATCACTAAGGACCCCCCCATAAAAGATGGTTTTAAGGTGTCTAGGATGAAGATGTTGGATGCATGAAGTATATGGATGTGACAAAATGTGTCTGAGGAGAACTGGAAAGCAGTATTGGAGGGTGGGCACATCTGAGGAATGAGTAGCTGCAGGACTAGAAAGGGGATAGAAATTTTAGGGTAGTAGCAATGAAGGGAATACTTGGTGCCTCAACCATGTACTGACAAAGAACGTTTGTACATCAACAAGGAACTCCTGTCCATCAACTGCTGTCGTAACAATTCCTGAAGCACATCTAAGCTGTCAGGAAAGACAGGTCTTGGGAAGGTGGTTGTGCTCCTTCCTCTCTCTCACTGACAAACACCATTAGCTTTGTGTTGTACAGAACACACAGGTCTCAAGTTTGCCTAAGAGGTCAGAATTACATATCCCATCTCTGGCAGCCTGGCATTTCTCTGCTCTGCCAAGGCACTGTGAGCACTATGAGCAGAGGGAGCACCTGAGAGACAGATCCTGCTCTGGTGCTGACTGCCTGCAGAACACAGAAGAGTCAGAGACTCATCAAGCCCAGCTGTGATTAATTACCTGCCAGGGCCTTATCTATAGGTGCCAACTACAAGTCCGAATTACTATCGTTTGTATGGCAGTTCATTTTCCTGGTTTGCTGGAGATCACTCTAAAGAGAAGCAATAAATTTTTTGCTTCAAGTACAATAACCCGTGAATGTGTGTGCCCCTAGGAAGGAACCTGTGAATATTTCAGGTTGGAGAGGGAAGTAGCAGGCTTAGATAGTCTCTGACAACATGCAGAAAAGACTTTCAGGACGAGGAGGATATCAAAGGAGAGACCATGAGGAGTTTACATATAACTCCTTATCTAGGCAGTAATAGGGTGCAAACAGCAGGGATGCTCTCCTAGCAATGTTATCCTTTCAGCTTGACTTAAAGTTTTGCTGCACTTCAAACCTATTTAACTTTCTCTCCCTGCAGCTATCTAGTCACATACTGTGGCATCCTGAAAGCACAGTTTGTGTATGCCATGGGAGAAATGAAGCAAGTAATCATAGCCCATAGCCTTGTGCTAGCAGGCATCAAAAAGTTAAATTCCTAGCACAGACACTTCATTTGTGACTCTCTGATCTTTTTAGACAAACTGTTTGCTACTCTTTTACTGCTGTCCAGCTCATGCAGGGAAGAATGAGGGTACCCTTCATGCCTTGATACAGTATGTTCATATACAGCTTTCCTAGAAGTACTTTTAAACACCTCCCAGTCTTTGACCCAAAAGGTGACCTGTTGCACCACTTCCTTCAAGAGCCCTCTAAGAGTTATTTTTGAGCACAAGACAGTTTAGCAGTCTCTAGCTCCATCTCTATACTTTGATTATTACCATGTTTTGAGCAACCAACTTATTTCTGAATGTATCTCTGTAATAAAGAGCTTTCAGAGTTTATCCTTTTCTGCTAAAGCTACTCCAGCTGCACAAAGTGGAGCATGGAAGAGGGATTTGTCTTGTCAGACTATTCCAAGAAATGTAGGATGCTGTAGAAAAGAAAGTAGCTTCAGCAATTCCTGTATTCTACAAGAATACTTCAGGAAAGAGAGTGGGGAGCTGAGGGCAAAAATAGGATGCTCTGTATGCTACAAAGTCAACAAATCAATATCTAAGCTTTTCAAACTTTGTTTTAAACTTAAGCATCTATACACCCTTCTTGCTATCACACTAAGTCTTCCATGAGACCATAAGACTTCTGCTGAGATGTTCAAGTTCTCCACAGCAGTCAAATGCTATGGTTCCAGACTGCCTACAGAATCAGAAGGAATTGCAAGGTGTTGTAAAAACGCAAAATTTTAAAAAAAATTAAAATCCTGCCTATCTCTGAAACCAATAGAGAGAGGTAGGATTTAGCTGAAATGTTCTTGTGGCTAAACTAAGCCATTATCACTTCCAGTGAAGAGTTGCCTGACAAGACATAAATACTCGTGTGCTCTTGTGTGGTGTGTATCTGTTGTGGGTACAGGCAAGTGCCATATTTAAACACCTTCGGGGGTGGGAATGTCAACAGTGGGCAGCCCCTGCACGTGGCAAGCAAGGATCCTTGCCAAAGCTAGATATGGAAATGTAAATTGTTTTCTTGGGAGCTCTTGAGAAGTTTATTCTCTTCCTCTGTGAAAAGGCACAAACTCTAAATGCTATCTAGTGGCCAGTTACATTTACCTCTCGACAACAACTGACCACAGCAATATTTCTTTGGAGCAGGTTCATGTGTAGCATCTTCATGTGTAGCATAAATCACTGCTGGACTTCCCAGCTTCAGTCTGGACATTCTTGAAAGCTTTCATCTAAACAAGGACTGATGGCAGACTCATAACAGTTATTTCACAAATCCGTCTTTTTGGAACTTCTGACATGCTGATGATACCCTGCAGTTAATTTTAACTTACTTTATTGATAATATCTTCAAATAATATTTCCCCATTTAAAAACCCAAGACTTCTGTGATTAAACCTATTTGATAACAATATTGCCTCATAAGTGGGAAGCTAAAATAATCTGGGAATGAAACATTGTATAGAGCTCTTGAAGGCTGACATCTGAATGTACTTAGTAGAGAGGAAACTCTTTTTTTGACTTTCGTTTCTTGCTTCTTTTATCCTTAAGCTCAGTAATAAACTAGCACTCTATGGTTAAAAAGTCAGGAGAACAGATGTATGGTATGAGTGTATCAGGATCTGCATTTCAGCTATGGGGTCTAAACTTATAAGGAAGTCCTTCCAAGAAGCTTTGAAAGTATCTAGCTAGCTTTCATTGCAATTATATTGCAACAGTAAAGATGATGATTATCATTAATATTATTCCAGTCACTTGATGGCACTGAAGTAAACACCTCAGCCAAAGTTCATTCAGGGTTCACCATTCAGCTTATTGCTTTTAAGGTGAACCCTCCAGAAATTTCACTGAGCACTGCACATATTCCTGTCAGCTCCAAGCCACACTTCTTATCAGGGGCCTGGCTGGACTCTGCTAACTCTGCAAAAGCATTTGAAGGCATGAAACATCATGCAATAAATGTTCAGGATTTTGGTGTTAGCAGCCACATACTAAAGCTATTTTACATGGCTCTTTTCTTATCCCTGGCTTGCCCTTCACTTTTTTCATGTATATGTCCCTTTTGAGAGGGAATATGTCTAGTGATTACAGTATATGGAAGCTTGTTTTTATTACATTTGGTTAAGGTTACTTTACAACAGAGGGTATGGGTTGGCAGTGAAAGGAAAGAGTTGAAATGTTGGGTGTCAGGATGTGGCCCTGCCCCCAGGTGTGGCGCTGTGCAGACTGTGAGATCAACCTCCACACCTCACTGAAGCCTCTGGTGAGGCTTTCCTGACACCAGCTGAGAACTTAGGATAAGAGATGTGTTCTAGATAGCGATAGATCACCAGATGCTGACCCTGGATGGCTCCCTAAAATGCAACCCTTCTCCTGATAAAAATTTTTCTTAAGAAAATGCAACACATCTTTATGCTCTCATGCATTACCATACTACATCCTCTCTGTCTTCCAGGTCCATGAATTTGAACTCTTAAGCTGGAAGATACCAAAGGATGACACTGTCAGCTCCTTCAAAATTGCTCTGCCCTTTTCTTAGGAGCAAATGGCCTGTATTCACTTCTCAGTAAGTATAACTGGTCACCAGTCTCCCTGTCAAAGCGAGGAATTGCCAAGCAGAACTGAAAATTATGATAGTTTCCACATCAGTGACACATCTTGTTCAGCCATTTAAAATCTAGAAGAAGTTAACAAGTGGATATTTCCAGTATCAATGTTCTCTAATGATGACTTGGCTGAAGTCAAGATGACTTTGTTTTACATGCAGGTACTGTCACCTGGATTTGCTGAACACAGGAATTTTTGGCTTTTCTTTTGGTCAAAACATCAACCTCCTTCTTCACCGTGTCTTATTTTCATAGACATTTTTAGCAGTAAGATGTCACACCAGATGGCCTCCATTTTCTCTGAACTTCAAATCCAAGCTTCTGCATGTAACTCAGCTTTTTGCCTCATGGTTTTAATCTCCCAAACACTGTAGCTGTATTTGCTTAACACAAGAACATTATTTCCTCCATATGAAACAACAGCAAGGAGAGAATGGCTCAGACTAACTGTAGGAATAATCAGATCAGCTGCTTAATAAAATAACAGATATAGGACTGCGGTTTTGGGGGGGGATGTTTCTGGGTTTTTTTAGGGGGGAGGTTTCTTTTTTTGTTTGTTTGTTTTTTGGCTTTTGTTTTTTGTTGTGGTTGGTTGGCTGGCTGGGCTTTTTGCTTATTTTGTTTGGGGTTTTTTGTTTTGCTTTGAAGAGTTAAATCGCATTTGAAAGCTCTTGAGCAAACCAATGACACAACAGTTTCAAGATAACCATTTCCATTTAAGCAAGCATGATAAGCAACTGCAGAATGTCCCATTCAAGTATTTTGGAGACCCTCTTTCTGGACTCAGCTGTTAAGTCCAAACAAGCACCAGAAAGCACAGTGTTTCAGAAAAGCTTGAAAATATTTCTGCTGAAAATCTTCATTCTGTCAGAATACTTATGTCTTCTAACAAGTGGCTGTGTGGAGATGAACATCTCTGCTTCATCTGTGACAACAATGGAAATTGGGAAGGTTATGACTGCAGGTTGCAAGACTGAGCCCTATATTTTATCCTACTCTCATGGTGTTTTCTGAAATAACGTGTCAGAGGAACATTTACAATTGTAATGTATTCCATACATTTTCTGGTATAATCAGTACACAAGAGACTCCTTGGATGTACAGTCACTAGGGAGTACTACCTACCCTGTTTTGACTCAGATGCAGTATGATCTTTACCCTTTGCTGTAAATTGGCTCGGAGTACATACTTATGTGTCAGTTTTGCTACTCACTTTCAGATGTTACCAACTTCCAGAATTATGGGGCTGCTTTGCACTACATGTGACTTTAATTCTACACATTTTTCAATTTCTTCATATGCCCAAATGAAAAATCCAGCACTCAGGGACATCACATGGTTTTATAATACTCTCTGGTGAGACTTCGTGTTCAGAACCTAATGAAGGGATTATCCTCATCCACATGTGGTATTTTGCAGCTGTAGGAGATATGTTATTATTCCTTGTTTGTTTTGCAGCTTCCACACAAGCATGCTGATCTGGTTGCTTTGTAGAAAGCCTTTACAAGTAGTCACCCTGGGGAAGGCTGTTCTGTAGCACAAGAGCCCAGTCCTAAGAACAAGTCGTACTGATACTCAGCTGCTGCCACTTGTAAAGGGAAGCAAGGAATCAAACACTTATTCTGGAGGAGTCACTCATATATCCTAGACAGAAGGAAATATCATGTGTGGCAGGAAGGGAAGGAGCCCAGGAAAGTAGATAAGATAAACTGCATAAGAGAATGACAGGAAAGCACATGAGAACAAACGTGATTTTAACACACACAACACGCTTCACATCTACTTCGCTTTGGAAACAACTTCAGTTCATTTGCAGACAGCAGCATTCTCGAGGACAGCAGATTCAACAAGTTCCACAGCTTGTGGATAAAGATAGACCACACAGATACGTATCTCCATGCCAGGAAGAAAAATGGTAGGAGGAAGCCCTACTTTTATTAGTGGTGTAACAGATAATCCAGCTCAAAGAAAGGAGATTCCAGCTCTCAACCTTCTGTTGGGACCCTGGATTCAACCAATATGTGTCTTGCAGAAAGGCTTGATTTGCATTTGTAGATGTCAAAGTCAGTTCTAAGCAGAAACTGAAGCAAAAACAGATAAGAAAAGACATGCCAATGTTCCATTTCTTTGGTGTCTGCTGGAATGATATTAAGCCATATCAACCAATTGTGTGCTTTAGTGCTGAAGTGTGAGCTGTTGTGTAGTGAGCAGTAAGAAATAGTGGAGTGCAAAGATTAGCTATCTGTTATCACTGCACTGCAGAGGTACCCCCTGCCCCTTCCCATCTTGCTCCCACAAACAAGACAACTCTGAGTTGCTCTGTCCCACTGCTTGGGAGTAACACCACAAGCTAAATTAATACAGTGCCACAAGGACCCAGTTTTAACATATTTATGCTTTCTTTTCTGTAAGCCTGGACTTGTTACCTGTTGTCATAAATTACAGACAATCATGCACTCAGCATAACCTCTAGCTCATACCCTTTGTTAGACACCAACCCCTTTGTGGTCAGCTGCACCATCATGACTCTGAGGTTAAATCATTACAAATAGTGCCCACTGCCCATGGTTTTACTCTCTGTTGTTATTAGTTCAAAATCCCTGAGCCACTCTCCTCTAATTCTGAGCAGGTAATTTAATGGACTGAAGAAGAATTTTATCCAAAAACCTTTCTCCTCTTACTTCTTTGCATTGCAGATCTTCTGACTAAAGCCTTCATACCTAGCAAAGCATGCTCCCTCACTGCTGCATCTGCAAGTTGTTAGTCCAGATTTGCTGCTGATGCAGGACACAGCAGCTTTGTAAGCAAGTGGTTTTGCATGGAGGGAATAACCTGGTGTTTGAAAAAAATAAAGCTTTTTGATGGAAAAATCTCCATCAGCAGGCTCCAAAACTGGCTGCCACCCATGCACTGGCTGTGGGCAGCAGCAGGCTGTCCCCCTGCAGCCAGGCTGACACTCAGGTTGTGGCTGTGCTCTCCCTGCCCAGCTGGGACAGACATTATGGGAAGTGTGTGGGTGCTGGACTATTAGCGGGACCCTGTTGCCATTCCCCACTTTCTCAAAGGCCAGGAACAAGGTGGAAGTCAGGTAGGGCTCACCCACCAGTCCCTCTTGTCAGTCTTGATCTTGTTTTCTCCTGTGCTTTTTGTACCACACAGAAATAGTTTCCAAAGAGACCAAGCCATCATATCTCTCTGTGCATATCCTAGGGGTAGACTGAAGGCTTAGCTATTTCAATATGAAGCCCTTCTCCCCAAATTCAAGGCCAGTCTGCCAGAGTGAGAATTGAAATAATTTTAAACTATGAATCCTGTTTTCTCCATCCATTTATAAAAGAGAAATATAGAAAGGCACAGTGAGAGATGGGATGGACATTGTGTTTGAAGCACAGGGAACTCCCTAGCTCAAAAGCTTTTTATTTGTGCTGTAACACAACTATCTCATCTGGAGCCCGAGATGAAGTTTCAGTATCACTTTAAACCACCCAGGTTTGCTTAAGTGTTCAGTATGATTGGTGATGTGCTTTCAGAATTTCACAACTATTCATTTTCTTACTTTCTTTTCAGACCTTGAAGTATTAAAGTCACAGGAAGTAGTTTCTGATTGCTCTTGCAAGAATCAGTGAATATAGTATATATAGTATGCACTGATTTAAGAATAATTTCTTTAATTCCAGTGAAAATTACAGAATTATTGGGAAATGCAAGTTCTTCATGACATGTCCTGAGTCACTGCGGCCTGGTGGACACTGAGTTGACCAGAAGACAGCAGTGCCCTCTTTGGCAAGTGTGTCCAAGAGCATTGTAGTCTGTATTTGGCAATGTTGCCAGCTCATGGAAGGAACTGATCCCTCCTCTCTGCTCAGCCCTGTGAGACACATCTGTCCAGTACCGGATTCATCAGTAAAAAGAACACTAGTGAGTTCAGCAAGAGTACCTTGAAGACTGTTAAGGTGCTGGGCCATCTCTGATATCAGAAAAGGATGAGAGAACTGGGCCTTTCTAACCTGGAGAAGACTCAGGGGACCTTATAACTGTACATATATCTAGTGGGAGGAAAGAAGACAGATCTTATAGTGGTGTCCAGAACAGCAATAAAGACAAGCACACACTGGAATACAGGAAATTCCACCTAAACAAAAAAATCTTTTTTCCTTTGCATGTGCTCAAACACTGGAACAGACAGCTGAGGCAGGCTGTGGAGTTTCCATCCTTAAATGAAGCTTTAATCTAATATGAATGTAGCCCTGAGAAACTTGCTATGGGCAGGAGTGGCACTGGACTCCAGAGCTGTCATCCAGCCTCAGTGCCACCACAATTCTGCCCTGCAGTTCTGTCACACAGCACTACGTTCCAACTACTAAATGTGTCTGAGGATATGCTAGAGGAAGTAGTACTGCTTCACAGGACAAGGACAGTTGAAATGACAAAAAAAGTGTAAATAAGGATTCTAAATTAAATGAAAGATTAAATAAAGTATGTTTTTGCACATGGGTTGAAGTGTACGGCTCCTGTACATTTGTAATCTCCAAGACACTAAGATGTTCTGAAGTTTTTTTTTCTGTTCTCCATTCATACATTCTGCTGCAGGTCTGAAATTTCCCAAAAGGGGTTGGATTTACCAATACGTAGTTTACACTAAGAATTTTTTTTCTCTCTGTATACATAGTTCTGGTGTTTCTAAATCTATGTTCCAATGATTCTATGACTACTTACAGCATCTTCCCACAGACGATGAACTCCAGTGTGATTTTCACAACCAAGAAGCAAGCCATCCCTGAAGGTGGACAGTTCACTCATGTCTTCTGTCTGACTTCAAAAAGTGGAGATTGGCCATGGCAAACTCATGGAGGAGGTTCTATGGGTAAATGAAAACCAACAATGTTGTATTTGGAGCCATTATTAGCTCTTGAGATACAAATACAGAAACTGTATCACACATGGTAGTAATTCAGCCTACCTGTTTCCTGTTCAGCTAAACTGACAAGGACTAGGTAAAAAATCTAATAACTAGTTTAAGCCCAGATTTGACTAAATGCAGTAAGGTATAGGTGCAGAGACTGTCAGCCAGGCAATGTAACCATAAAATGTAACATTCTTAAAAACTTTATATCTCTTCTAAAATTATTTCTAGAGTCCATCTTGCATGGATAAGTGTATAAGCCCCTTACTGGGCTCCTGTCGGTGTACACAACTGTAGGCTTCTCTATGCGGTTTTTTGCTTTTCCTAAGGTGGAAATCATTGTTTATAAAAATTAGGGGTAGGCCAATTACCCTATTCCAATGTAATTTTTCATTCTTCCAATTCTTCCAACATCATATCTCAACATAACTGAGTAGGAGGAACCACTCGTGGTTTTTTGGGTTTTTTTTTTCTTGGTCACTGTGGAAGTTTTGTTTATTAAGAAGGATGATTCCTCCCATAAAATACCAACAAGTTTCTGTCTCTCCAGTCACAGTGACATTCCTGACACTGGTTTCCACATGCTTCCCCAGCAGATTTTCATGCATAAGCCATAGTTTGTCCAGGTTTCAATGCAAGGAAACAGAAATTAGCTGATCACTACTATCTGAGTTAAAGGAGGCATTACGTGTACTTTATTCAACCAGCAGAAGTTCAGAGGAGAAACTCAGTGATACAGTGGGAATCTCATACTTCATGGGCAATGACTCCTGGTGCCAGTTTTCACATCAAGGTCAGCTGAATGGAAAGTGTTTGGTACAGAAACTGAAACTCTTGGTCATGCAAACAAGCTCTCAAATTAAATGAGAGCATACATATTTACACATTTTTAGGGGTTTTACACCTAAAATAAAGAAGCTGAGCCAGTGTCAAATTCTTTGATTTAAGAACAATAACAGCTGGGATCTGGTTAATGTCCAAGCTCCAGAGATGTTCACTCTACGAGGACCTGTTCCTTCACAGTTGGCCAAAAAGTGACTTGCTTTTATCACCACAAGAAGATGAGGAGCTCAAACTGCAAAACTTTGAGAGGTCTTTGTCATAGCAGAAGGACAAGCAGACAGCATAGGGCTGTCTTATGCTCAGGCCAGGATGCAAAGACGTGCCAGATGGTGATTTCACAAGCTTTTGAGTCCTGGCACCAGCTGAGTGACTTGTGTCTGGTTATCCAGTCATTTTGCCTGGGTCTTCCTCAAACCCAGCATATCAACTTGCTGCTTCAAAAACATCTAAAATAATGGACAATTTTATGCAGATTTTGTGTAGGACATCAGTGCTCATGCAGTCACCTTTGAAAAGACAACACCTGAGAGAAATTGGCAACCCACCTTATTGAGCAGGGACTCTCCCCCCACCTTCCTATCACAATTTTCCTGCGCTCAATTTTCATGAGGACAAGTACTGTCACTACAGCAGCTTTCCCACTCCTGCCTAACCACTACAGAAAATTGTTGCTTTGCCTTTACCTCCCCAGGGCAGCCTAACATCTGCACCATGACCATTGAGGCTAAGTGTTTTCCTTGCCAAGGAAGGGTACTGCCATCCACTTTCAGGAGTCCACTTCAAAAATTTGGAGTCAAGCTCCAGAACTGAGTATGTTCAAGGATTGCTCTTATATAAAAGATGCCAGGGCAGAAAGAGGTAGTTTTCCCCTGGGCCAGGGGAATAAGGCCAGGCAATTAGCCAGGTACTGCCTGGGTGCTATTAATTCTGAATTCCTCTGGTTCTCTACATTTATACCCTCTATGCCCCTATAAAACCTTTTGTCTCAGCATGCATATAGAGGGTCTGTACTTCCACCAAGTAGTTGATTGTTTCTGATTATGCCCTCATCCAGGCATGCTATTTTGCAGACCTAGTGAATAATTGCTCTTTGTACTACTTTCCACAGTTTTTTTGTGCTCCACAGCCAGCAGAGGTCTTTGGCCTCCTGTCCAAACCCCAAAAGTTGAACTTCCCAAGAAGCATGTTCTACCATCACATGATAAAAGCTATGAAGTAGAAGCCAGAAGGGCATCAGAAGAGAAATGCAACCTGACACTCATAACTACAGCACAAATGTGAATCCTGTACTCAAACCAGTTACACTGTACAGGAGATACAGGCATACACACAACCAAAATTGCCACAGAATTTGTATTGAAGAAGCAGAGATCATGGAGACCATGAGCTATTTTACCAGCTGACTTACTGCCAGCTAGAGAGTGGCTTGCAGTAAGCACTAGACAATTTCAGAGCAATGCCTTCTCCTCTTTTCAATGAGTTTGCACAGCTCCACCAGATCTGGACACTTCACTTCTTCTGCTCTAGAGAAGCTTGTGGCTTAAAGAGTGCCATACAACCACTGTAAAACTGTGTGAGGAAAATCATATGCTGTCCAAGTATATGCTATCTTGCTCAAGCTACTAATCGTCCTCCCCATGAGAAATAGACTATTTACACACTTTTAATAAAAGAAAGGGAGAAAAACCATAGGAATGCAATAAACTTTCAAGATGAATGAGAAGTAGGGCCTAGAGTCTATGAAAGAAAAGAAAACTAAGTACAGGGTGATGTAATGAAACTGTAGCAAGACATGAGCAAGTGAATGTAAGAAATGCTGACTCCAGTGACACTTGTTTGTTATTAAAGCAGTTTGTCCAAGTCTCATCACAATTTTTTCAAACTGTAATAGAAATGTCACTCCTCTCCTGATGACTGATACGTGAGTAAAAACTCTCAGACATACATATATTATATATAACACAGTGTTGTCCTGGGTTTGCTGGGGGGATAGTTAATTTTCTTTTCAGTAGCTGGTACAGTGCTCTGTTTTAATTTTAGTATGAGAATTATGTTGATAACCCACTAATGTCTTAGCTCTTTCTCAGTAGTTCTTCCCCAAATTCAAGGACTTTTCAGTGTCTCATGCTGTGGCACTGAGCAGACACACCAGAACCTGTGAGGGCACATAGCCTGGACAACTGACCCAATCTGCCAAAGGGCCATTCCACATCACAGAATGTCACACCCAGTGGCTGACTTTTTCTGGGGGATGGGCTGGGTATGGGTCAGTGGGCAGTAAGAAATTGTATTGTGCATTACTTGTCTGCCTTCACTTTTATTCCTCTGTCTCTCTCCTTTTCATTGCTCCAGCATTACAACTATTAAAGAATAGTTATTGGTGTTGTTACTATTATTATATTTCATTTTGTTTCAATTATTAAACTGTTCTTATCTCAACCCAAGTTTTACGGGTTTTTTTCTGATTCTTCTCTCCGCTGTGGAGAGGGTGGGGGAGAGAGTGAGCAGCTGCATGGTGCATATTTGCCAGCTGGGGTTCCACCATGATGTGTGTGTACATACGGATATCAATATATACTTACAAATGCAAATGCTTGGTGTACATTCAGGATTTGAGTTTTTTCAGTTCAATTTTTTTCTTAAAAAGGTCAAGAGGTACCAGCCAGTCAGAGGGCTTTGGTTTTCTGGTCTTTTTTATGAGACTAATAAAGACAAGTGATTGCCTGGAAAAACATTTCAGATGTAAAACTGAACAATGTTAGATGCACATAATGTCAGGCAGAAAAATATTTAAGTGGGACTAATTCCAGTATCTGATTGGTTCAGTATTTAGATTGTTGAACTTTCTTTCATCTGTGATCCTAGTTTATACCAGCAGCTCAAAAACCAAAACAAATCATACTTTTAAAAACGGAAGAGGTCCTGCTTTAGTTAAACTCCCTTTTATATTTAATGTTCAACAAAGTCAAAGCAGGAAACAGTCGTGAAAGCAAACAAATATGAATTTGTTTCTCAATTTATCCCAGGTAAAAGCTGGTTAAGTTGGTCTGATTGCTAAACAGATTTATAAGCAGATTCAGTTCAAGCAAGTTAAAACTCCCTCTAATGGCAACTGGATAAAGGACAGACTCTGAAAATATTAAAAGCATCTCACTCTAAAACCGATTTTTCACTGAGAAAATGTTTGTATGAATTCTTTTGAAAAGTGAAACTTTAGCCAGTGTCCAATATTGTTTAAAATTACTTCTTTCATATTCCTGACTTAAAGTTTTTATGAGCTTTGTAAGATGTGTTATGCAAAAATGTGCACATTATGTAAAACGTGTTTTCTTTGACCTGTCTGTTGCTTTAACAAACTGCCTTAGAAAAGCACTCAGGACAGATGACTGCTTCTGTACACAGAAAGGGTCCTGGAATTCTGCAACACCACTCCCACAGTAACACTAAACAGTCAGAGAGATGACTTAGTTATAGAATCTGGAATTCATAGGCAAAATAGGCATTTAACCTATGCATGGAGTGTAATAATATTAGAAAAGATTACATTCTGCTCACAAATACCAAACAAAAATAATCCCTAGAAAACCATGGAAATTAAGAACAAATATCAACTCCTTTCAATTGGATGAGCACTGTGTGCAGGATTAAAATGTTAAGGAAGGAAAGTAACTAAAGGATTGCCTGTTAGTACTAATTAGATGAGCTGGCAGCAACATATTAAAAAAAGGCTTACAAAGTCACCAATTTAGAAAGCTTTTTATTTTTTAGAAATCTCTGTCATAATGAGATCTAGCAATGCTTTTTCCCATAACCCTGAGGCAATTTCAGTTCTCAGATTATTTCTGTTGGATATTCTCCTTTATGGCTATCTTTATTTTCTATCTCTACACACAGACATGGGATTAAAAAATCTGAGAGACCATTATTTGATTTCTTGTTAGCAGTAATGATTCTGTGCATCATTTTTACAGCCTGGAGGTCATTTCAATTGCTACAAAACAAGAACCTCAGGCTGGTCAAAAGTGAAATGTTCTCAGAAGGGAAGTATTCAAGGGGGTAGAAATTAGAAGTAAAGTGAACTGAACATTAAAAAAAAAAAGTAAAAACTAATTCTAAAAAGCAGACTTATTTAAAAACTGAAGTTCAAAAAATGCTGACTTTTTATCAAAAGCTCACTAGAGCCATTCCCCTCAAAACCCATCTAGTAACTCTCCCGCTTTAGTAACAGAAGTTTCATAGAGAGGTGTGGAATAGACTAGTCTTTTGTGCTAGCCTGCACTCCCCCTTCAGAATAAGAAAGGCATATGGAATCTGATCCAAACCTCACTTACATAAATAAAAAGTCTTATGAATTCGCACTAGCCTACATGAACTGTTGTTACCTCTTCTAATAGTTACTAGAGGTTCTAAGGAGAAATGACTGCTTACCCCAGCAACTTAAGTAGTAAGTACACTTATAATGGCAGACAAAATAAAAAGTGTATTTTGAAAGTAGGGCATACTTGCCTGCAAGATGCTAGAGACACAAGAGAGATCAGTCTATGCTTGTAAGTAAACTTATTTTATTGAATGGTTTGAAGGGCTGCTTAAAATAAAAACACTTTACAGTCTGTACATGCAGTTCCAATTTTAAAAAATTAAATCTGTTTTTCAGCAAACATGCATATTTATGTACATCGTTTTGAAATAAAAGAAACCATTACCATTTACTGCAGAAATTCCTCTTTTAAAATCTTTTAAGAGGTAAGGCAGGCAAGAGCAATTCTACAGAAAGCAAAGCTTAGAAACTCTCTACTCTGAAGGTAAAGCTTATTCATTCAGAGACATTAGTAACAGCAGAAGAAGGTCGTTTAAGGATGGATTCAACTGAAAATGACAATGGCTCAGTTGTTGAAAGTTTTGTTGTGGCCTGTTTGGCCCCAAAGAAGTCTTTTGCACATTTTTCTACAGTAAACTTGTATTTTTGGTTCTCTTTAACAGCACACTCCCTGTATTTCTTAGAAGCATCTTCAAAAGTCTCCTTCACAAATGACATTCTTAACTCTGCTGTTGGAGCGTCAGGAAATGTCTGATGGAACAGTGACTGAAATGCACTGTACTTGAGCGGGGGAAGGGGTTTGGTACTGTTTCTGCTGATCTTGCTTAATGCCTGTTCTTGAGGAGACAGAGAACCCTTATCAGAAATTTGGGAGAAAGTCCTTTTTGGAGGAGAGAAAGCTGACCTCTCACGAGCTTCCTGGTGAAGGCACAGTATTTCATTACGTGACTGCTGAACGTCTCGCGTGTGAGTCAGAACAAATGAATTTTCCAGTTTTGGAGGCATGATGTCATGCTCAGTGTTTGCACAGTCCTGACTTTGCGAGACCTTGGCATCCCAACCTGTCCCAGGTTTGAGAGCTTGGACAGCAGTAGCATTTAACAGGCATTGCTGGTAGAGGAGAGCATCACTAATGGGGCCACATTTTGGCCACACTAAGAACCTAGAAGACAGGGGATACTGCCTGTAGGTAGTAGCTACACTGACATTCGAAGAAATTAGTTCCATGTTGCTAGGTCCTGAATACTGCATCGTTAGATCGAGGCAGGTTGGTAAAAAATTGGAAAATTCCTTGTTTGGATTATCAACTTGAGTAGTGTTGAAGGCTGTTTTATATGAACTGTATTCAGCTCCACGCACCATACGGTTAGGGAGGAAAAGGGCAGCTGCTTGTGTAGCTTCCATCATATCTCTCTCCTTATACTCTCTCTCTAGCATAATGTTCTCCAACTCCTTATCAGCAAAAGCCCGTCTCTTTCTCATCCTGTCACTTACAGGAGGTGGCAAGGGTGAATTCCCTCCCAGGTAAGGGTCTGTTGGAATGGGACGGTAACCTAAAACAACAAAGCAGCATTAGGAATTAAGCCACTTAAGAAAAACATTAAATCTGTGTTCGTACAACAGCTCCCTGAGCCAGTCCCACTAAGCACCGTGCTCTTGCCACAGACCCTGGGCCATCAGCTCCCACAGAAGGCACCATGACACAGAAGCTTAGCAGCCAGGCACATTCAGTTCCTCAGTGCAGATAAGCAAGCCCTGCTTTTTTGACATGTGTAGCATCCCTCAAAGCTAGCTGATTAGTATTTTTTTAAAAAGCAGTTTCAGACAAACAGATCAAGGAGGGAGAAGGAAAAAAAAAAAAGCCCCACTGTGTATTATGACTGGTATTCCATCATGAGGCTTAAGGAGAGAGATAACCATGCACTTTTAACACATATGGAAAGCATTCAAACATTTTATTTCTTCTGAAGTAGAACTTCAATAAAACATAGAAATTCAGTTTCCAGTGCATTCAATTACCAAGCTACCTGGCTTAATTTAATATAACAGATAGGGTCCAATCCTGTTTTCTCTACCCAGAGAAGCAAATCCATTGAATTAATGAAACTATTTACATGAGTTGGGAGAACAGGATTTTACCTGTTTTCACTCCCATTCCTCTCATACACATTTCCCCTTTTCCAAGGAAGATACCTATATCTACAGCTGGCGTCATTTCTATTTTCTAAAGACGAATCACTATGTACACATTGCTAGAGATGGTATAAAATCCCAAGGAGAACTAGGAGAAAAGAAAAAGACAGTTAAGATAAAGTAGAGGAAAGAATACAGAAGAGTTTTCAAAAGAATGACTTGCAGACATAAATTAGAGGTTTCTAAGAGGACCAAATATTAATTGAGTTTGAACAAGCAAATGAAAGAGCTTTCTATTTCAGAAAAAGAAAGTTGAGTTGAGAAGCACAATGATTTATAGGGATATGGTTTAGAAAGTAATTAAAGCAAACATAGGAATAAATATGTGCACAATCCCAAACGGATGTGGGGAAAGAAATGCATCCTTTCACTAAAATACCAATCTTTAAAATGTCATTCTTCCACAGTTAATATTTTCGACAGTGAAAAAAATAAACACCACATTTTTCAGATCCTTCTATTGCTAATGTCACAAACGGTACTGCTGTGTTAGGCGTTCAGATCAAAAGAAAAAATTAATCTAATTACTCGTTTGCTGATTAAAATACCCGCGAATAAACTACCCTGCGAATAAATAACCCTGCACTGCAAAACGCTGCTGGGTAGCCATGTAAAAAGACTGCCAGCTTGTAACAGTAACTCTCAAATTTCGAACTACCGTCGCTAGCATTTCAGGCATTATTTTGGGCGGATGGGGCAAGAAACTGAAATTCTGCCGCTTCGATTCCAGCCTCGGAGGGCAGGAGCCTCCGTCGCCCGGCGCTGTAGCGGGGCGCGCTTTCACGCCTATTTCGGGAAAGGACGCTGCATTCGGACGAGGTGCGGATCTTCCTGGGGCAGAGCGGGGTTTCCCCGCTGCCAGAGGTTCTACGCGACTGAGGGAAGCCGAGTAGGAGCAGGGGATGCTCTTACCTTCCAGGATGCTCTTGGCTAAGAGGCTAGGCGTTCGGACGTGCCTCTGGTAGACGGCTTTGCGCTCCAGACTTGCCTGTTTCCCCGTCAACCCCTTCTTGTCCTAAGAGAGTGACCGGATGGCGCCGTCAGACCGGGGCCGCGGGTCCCGTCCCGTCCCGTCCCGCCGCGTCCCGTGCCCGCTCACCTCGGTGGCCTGCTGCCGTCGGAGCGCCACCTGGGCGGCCATGACGCGCTGCCGCTCCACCACCAGCAGGCAATTAGCGCACTGGCAGTCGCGCCAGCGGCAGAACCGCTTGTGTCCCTTCAGGCACGACACCACGCCGTGGTTGCGGCACCGGGCGCACTTGGGCGTGCGGCTCAGCTTCCGCGGTTCGCCCCGCCGCGGAGCCGCCGCCGCCTCTTCGCCTTCCTCCTCCTCCTCTTCCTCCTCCGGGCCGGTGCTGCCGCGCGGAGCGCCAGGTGCCTCGTCCTGCTCCCCTTCCAGGCTCTCCACGTCGATCTCCCAGTCGGCGCCGGCGCGTTCTTCAGCCATGGCTCTTCGGGAGCGCAGCTGCAAGAGAGGGGTCAGGCCTCCCGCCCCCGATGCGGAACGGCAGCCGGAGCACGCCCGGCTTCCGAGGTGCCCGCCTGCAGCCCCGCCGAGACGCGCCCCAGTCGGGAAGTCACGGCAGGGCCCGCCTGGGATGTCGTCTTACGGTCAGCTCGGGTCTCTTGCGCACGACCCACGCGGAGCCCAGTTTAGCCACGATGGACGCTTCCCTCTCCTCCTCCCTCCCTCCCTCCCGCCCCAGCTTGCGGGGAACTGTGATGACCCGCTGCAAGGAAGGATGCGGGAGGAACCGTCCCAGGGCAATGCCCCGGCTGCAGCGCTACGACTCTGTCCGGTCTTAACAGGATCCCGAGAACCCTCCTGCCAGCTGCGTTCAAACTTGGGAGACAAGCAGAGGACAGCTGGACTTCACACATCGCCGCTGCCCGCTCCAGCAACCAAAGGCAGCATGAGCTCCTAGAGCTC
>VWYE01028341.1:396234-426482 GCA_013398995.1 Alaudala cheleensis
TGGGAAGATTCATCTTCAGACCCTCACCTGCTCCCACACAACCTCCCTGTTCTTGTCTCTGCACCCTGCACTTACCAAAGGCAGGTGGTGCAGGAAGCGCACGGCCCCGCAGCTCCTCGCCGTTCTCAAGGCGCCGCTGCCCTAGACCGGCCGGGGACGAGGAACACCCGATCTCCGCACCTGGGGCTTAAGGCTCCCCGACAGGCGGGTCGCTGCTCCCCGGGTCCCGCCGGGGGATGGCCGTGCGGTGTCTGGGTGCGTGGGTGCGACGTGCGCGGGCCGGGCCGGGGCTGGCACCGANGCTCGTGGGTGCGGGCGGGCGCGGAGCGGAAACGGGAGTGGGCGATGAGGTGGTGAGCTTTCGTTTTGGGGAGAAAAGGGAGCGGGAGAGGAAAGGAGGGGAGAACAGACGGTAGAGCTAGTCTAAGCTCAGCTAAGAAATCCTCTCCGCTGGCGAGCGGGGTCCCTATACCCGAGGAGCGGGTCGGGGACGATGTTTAAAAGCCTCAAACAACCACCGCGTTTTTCGTTTGCCGTCGTTCCTTGACTCGCTAGTAGAAGGTACGCGTGGCAACGATCTTTTTTTTTTTCGAGTCTGAAAATGCGGCGGGATCCTTTCCTTTCGGGAATTAAGGCGAGGAAAAATACTCGCCTATTTTTTAGCATTCCGTCCCTTCAGAGGGAACGTTTTCCACCGACACTGAGGGTTTTTTCCCCTAAGTAACTTTATTTCCCCTAAGTAACTTCATTCCCGCCCCTCCCTGACGGAGGCTGCTCTTTGGGAGCTGGGTAATGTCGGTTGTCTCCCCAGTCAGAAAGCGATCGAAATTGTGACCCTCAAAGTCTCAGTCGTGCCACGGAGAGGCTAGAGCTCCGTGCTTCCACCACTAAAATAGGAATTACCAATAGGCAAAAATGGACAGAATATACCTCGGCTGAGTCCAGCACGGGGCAGGGGGGAAACTGGTGAATTTAAACGGATTTGCCCAGGAAGAAAAAGAATAAAGGCGTGCGGGAGAACATTAGTTTCCCACCAGTGTGTAGTAATCGAAATCTAACGATATGCAGAACACATAGCCGAAACTAGTCTCCTAAAAAGGGAAAATATTTTGCTCTTTCCCTGAGACGCGCGTGTGTGTAATAAGTACTGACAGTATTCATGTATATAATAAACACGGGCATCCAGTCGCGGTAAGCACACGGACCAGCTGCCGGCCACCGGTTCGGCACGGAAAAACCCTGCCCTTGCAGGCCTTCTCCCGGGACAAAGGCCACGGGGCGGGTGGCGCAGGCGGGCAGCTCAGGCGGGCAGCTGAGTCAGACGGCGGGGGCCCGGAGCTCCCAGCTCCGCTGCAGCCCCGACAGGGCACCAGCCCTTCCCTTCGCCCCGCGAGCTGCGGGCACCCGCAAGGAAGCAGACAGGATTTGTCCCCGGGTAGATTTGTTCTGCCCGGGCGGCACCGTCGGGAGAGCGGGGAGAAGGAAGCGCATCCCCCGACGGCAGGTATTATTCATCTCAAAAGAGAGCCCGGCTACTGTTTGACTTACAAGCATGACTAAAAGGCAAATACCCAAGGAATTCCACTTTCCCCCTTGGGGTCCCTCTTAAAAGGCACAAGCATGACAAAGGACCTGCTAGGTTAGGAAACAGAAGTCGCCTTTGTCTGTAAACCGACACCGAATTACAAAGTACGATTCTGCGGTCCGCTGGAGTAAATTACAAAACAGTTCGCCTCCTGTTTACTTTATCCACAGGGAGCTGTGAAACCCAGCCACGATTTTAAAGCGTGTTTGTATAACTTTCTTCTGCTCCTGTTGTTTGCGCTCAGCTCCGCAGAGTTTTTGAGCTCCCCTCCAGCCGCTCCTCTCTATCCCGTCTGGAAAAGAGGTGTCTCTGCCGTCCTCCGGCGGGACGCACCCGTAGGAGAAGGCGGAAAGTGATCTATGGCACTGCCTCTCCCACTCAGTCTTCCGCTTTGGTCGGTGCTGTCAGCCGTGCCCGCTGTGAGCTGACATGGGCAGATGCGACTTCGTGCCGTGCTGGGAAAGGTGCCGATTTCCACGCGAGGGGAGCCTTTGAAGCCCGCGATGTGCAGCTGTGCATCCACCTGCCCCGCGCAGCGTTCTCAGCACACCTCCCCGCCCTGCGGGGCCCGGGGCCGACACCCGCGGCCAGGGCTGCTGAGGAGCTCCGGGGCTCCCTCAGAGCCTCCGCCGAGCACCCTCGCCCTCGCCTACCCCCGCCCCGTGCGCCGCCGCGGGGATCCCCCCGGGAGCCGCGCTGCCCAAGGCGGGGTGGGGTGTGCCAGACCCGACGGGGGCCGGGGATGGGTCCTCAGGCCTCGCAGGCGGCGGCGGGGGCTGCGCCTCTTGCAGCAGAGCCCTTTCCCGAGGGCAGCAGGAGGGCCACTGCACACTCCCCTCGCCCGAAGGCTAGCGGCCCCGGGGCGCCCGGCGCTCCGTCCTGCTTTGCATCATGGCTCTGCGGGCAGGTGCAGCTGCAAGTGCCGCAGTCCCCCGCGCCTGGCCTCTCCAGCCCTCCCTTCCCCCGGGGAAATTTATTAGTGAGGTTAGGGCAGGCTAACCAAACGGCAACTCCGGGCGCAATTTCCCCGGAGGAATGCTTTGATCCTGCCCTGTCTCTGCGCCGTCGAGGGCAGATTGCAATGACAAACGCGGGCGATCCCAGCCGCTTGTTAGGTCAGAGATGTTACCGTTTAATCTGAAACAAATTGCCCTTGCCCGCGCCCCGCCCGCCGGCTCCTTCCTTGCCCTCTCCGGGTCCCGGTGCCCGTCGGGGCTCCCACCGTGCCTGCGCGGGCCGCGCCCTGATCCAGCCCGGGATCGGCCCGGACCGAAGGGGTTCTCCTCGAGTTACCGTATGTTTGCTACAGCGACGATGTTGACATTTCGCGGATGATCTCGACTGCGGGAAATAGGGGAGTGGGGATAGGGGAAAATATTTTAAAAAGAAAGAGAATACAAAAAATACCCACGAAGATAGCACCTTTTCCCGTGTTATCCAATCTGTACAAAGCGTCATCTCTTTTGCAGTTTTCTTTCTTCATAAAAATGTGGATTTTACATATGTGCATATAAGACTCCCTTTGTCACTTGTAAATAGCATTTACGTTAACTACAACACTAAAATAAACCTGGGTAGAGACTTTTATTCGTAGCATAGACCTTTCTAAATTGATTGCACTTTGGAGTGTTTTAAACAAGCAAGTTTTTCAGTTTGGGTTTTTGGGGGGTATTTCGATATTCTGTTTTAATCGACCATTTAATTGCTGCCTAACAGATTTTTAGGTACAGAGTCAGTAGAGGGATTTTATGTTATTCCTATGTGCCAATCAAATTAATATAATAAATACATATTATAAGGAGGTAAGAAATGTTGAGGTAACGTATTCACTACAGCATGATATGAAAGAAAAATTTATTGAATGTGACAGTAATACCATTGCCCTTGTAAGAATGTTTGTTTTGGCAAGGAGGGCAAGGGTTAGCCTCTTTATAGGAAGACTTGCTTATCGTACCAGGATAATCTTCTGTCCTACGAAACTGGAATGATACCAAAAGGAGCTCAGGTGAACAGAGCAGAACTGCTGCTTCTGACACAGTTAGTGAAAGTCTGACAGGCTGTCCAGAGTCTTCAGCAGAAGGATTCACATGGACATAGAGAGCTCCGGATGGAGCACAGGGTGCAACAGTTTCCCATTTACAACCCTTCTCACCCTGGCAGCTGAAGGGATGAGCTCTTGGGAAGGAAGAGCAATACACTGTAAAAGAAGGGCAGTTTAGCACCGTGGCTGGAGGCTCTGCCCACTCACCGGGGATGTACCAAGGGGGCACAATTTGGCCCATGCCTCTGCAAACAGGACCAACAGTCCTGGTGGTCATTGAATGAAGCAAGAAACACATCTCAGCGAAATTGGACTCCAGCCTCCAGATTTGTGGCCAGGGGATATGAGGGCAGACCTAGGGAGACTTTTAAGTCAAAACTAGTCCAAACCCATCCCTATCCAATCTTGAGTTAAAATTTAGAATTAAAAAAAAAAAAAGAAAGAAAGAAAGAAAAAGAAGGTGTGAGGAGGGGTTTCTGTGCCATTTGTAGCAGCTTTGCTGTGGCTCATAAACATGGCTGACCTTTGGTTTGCCAGCATTTAATAGGCCAGTAGACATTTGGCAGGTCTCTTGCTAAAATGTACTAGAAAGTTGGATCAGCTCTCAGCATGAATATCAAGAATCCACTATGCAAGCAGTGAGCACAGCAAATTGTCAAGTCAGCAACTACTATACTTCACTATAATCTTCCCAAATGTCTTAAGTAGTTTGGCAAATCTCTTGTTGCAATAAATTCTAGTGAAGTTTCAGGGTTTCTTTTTTTTCAACATATGGCCTTAAAAAGTAACTTAGCCAAGAATATTTTTAGAGTCAATGCAAAGTTTGCTGGAGATGTTTTCTCAAAATTTGTTTGCACTCTGGCAGTTTTATTCAAATGTCAACCAGATGCAGAAAGTGTGGAGGTTAGGGTTTTATTTTACAGTCCTGGAAAGTAAAGGTCAAGTCTCTGCAACATAAATTGTCTTTTTGATTGCCATATTTTAGCAGAACAGCAAAAAATCTTACTAATAAACTGGTTTGTGGTGTTTTGTTTTGTTTTTCTTCCCTCAGGATGCAATATAATAACATGCAAAATATTTTAAATGCCGGTAAGACACCTGCTAAATCAAATGAGGTGGGTAGGCTATTCTGTGCTTAGCAGTAAAAACTCAATCATATAACCACAACTATCCAGATTGTAGCATTGCAGTCTCTGAGCAGCCTTACTGAAATTATTAGGATGACCTGAGGTAGCAGTCAGCATGAAAACAGCACCTAAATCTGGCAATGTATCAGCCAAATATTGTATTGTTGTATTAAAACAAGCCAGCCAGCCAGCCAGACTCAGACCAAGTGATCCATGTGGGAACCTAGGACACACTTACTTCACTCCCATTAGCAAGAAAGCTTGTAGAACCATTTTTAGATTATGGTATTGTATCATATTAATACAAGTATCACATTCTGGCTCAGTGTGGATCCGCTATGGAGTATACAGATGCCTGAGGTGGTAGAGGGAGAAGATGTGAACCTTAGCACTCACAGCATGGCAGAGTGAATGCAAGACAATTGGGCTCTCTGAAAATTGGCAGAAAACACACTGCTACATCACCACCTGTAGCATTTCCACCAAAGCTCTCAGAAGGTTTTTCCAATCTATCCATGTGAGAACAAACCCTGAAAATCAGACAAGCTTGTACTGTAACTCCACAATCAAGGAGATCAGTCTATGTGGCACATGAATAGGTGGAGGTACTGAGAACTCTCCTTCCCATAATTCTTGGACATCAGTTGGGAAAACAGCAAGAGACGTACTACCAATACAGCAAACATGATTATGATGTGTCTCAAACTCCTCTCAAAAGAAAGCATGGATGCAGAGGCCCTTCCACAAGATTTTAGGTAATGTTTGAGGTAGAAGAAATTTCTGCTACTATACAATAAAAAAATTAGAGCCCTTTTAAAATTATTTTTTATTTTCTTCTTTTTCGGCTAGTAGCTCTGCACATCTTCTGTTTAGCTATTTGAGGCTATATTCAGTAACAGCATGGGGAGAATCTGAGAGAATCAATAAGCACACAGAGGACAGTGGTAGAAATGTGTATCTTTAGGACTCTGTAAATAGAACCCTTTCATTGGAGGCATTTTAAGTACCCCAAACAGATTAGCACAAGTTTTCAGCATGCCGCACTTAGTGTCTACAGCATTCCTACTAAGTATTTTAGAGAGGGGATGAATATGACTCCTTCCAACCTTTGTCTCAGCTGCCATCATTTGGACCTCTGGTGTGAGGAAGCATAGTGACCCAGAGTTCCTAGGCAGGTGCAAAAGACAATTCCTTTATTGCAAAAACCAGGCCTTTTTAAGCAGTTAGGCTTTTATCAGCTACATACTTCTAAAATACAACAAACATCACCCAACCAACCACCATACACCATGATGTGAACACACTATGGTTATATGACTTATTTTTGTACCTCTAATTCAGCTGAGTCACCCCCAGCATCCTTTTCTACTTAGCCAAAGTAACAGGAGGGAGCCACTATTATACAAAGCCTTCCTTTGGTAAGGTTTTACCTATCCACAACACTCTGGCTCTTCCCAGAGACAACACAAATGGAGGCCTGAGGCCAACATCAGCTTCTGAAGGGGTGGTATTGCCACGGCAGGAGAAGAAGCTGATGCCCTAGCTGGACACAACACCTACCTGCTAAGGGACATTTAGGACAATCTCATTTGCTGTTTCTCTTGCCCTGCTATTGGTGCACTCTTGGTTGCAGTGCTAAGAAGTGGTTTTGCACAAGCCCTAACCAGGCAGAGGTACATCTCCCTGATCTTGTGAATTTGTCAGAAGAGAGCTGAGCTGAAGTATCCATTCTTGTTCTGACTGACATCCATAAAGAGGAATACAGGAGCTATAACTGTTTCAAACCCATTTCTTTTCACAAGGGAACCTGCTCATTGACAGGCTTTAATTTGATTTTTGGAATAGATCCTGATCATGTCTCTAGGCAGAGATCATCCCTTACCAGGCATTTAGCACTGTGGCTCAAAACATGCCCACATGTCAGATTTATCTGGATGCACAGGTTTCTGAAATCATCAAAGAAAAGCAAGCAGTACATGGAATGATTCATACACTAGACAGACCCTTGATAGCATGGAATTTATTATAAATATTCATTTAATAAATGATGTGTTTATTATTATAAACACAAATCTAGGTGAAAATCCAAGGCATAAAGTGTTCCTGAAAGGTGCGGCCATTGAGTATTCTGGGATCAAACTTTTCCCTTCATTCCATACAGACACCCCATTGAAATCCTTGAGATTAAATGGGCATGAGTCTGAGTTTAACATATTGCAGACGTGTATATACATATTAAGAACATTGGATGCATTGTACTCTAAAATGCTATTTTACTTATGGTATTTTTTCAACACTTATGATTACTGGCAATAATAAAAGAGACTATCCCACAAAGTGCACTAAGATCATGTGACATAGAGAAGACACTGTCATCTACTTCATGATTTAATATCTGTGATACTTATGTAATTCATGGTCTCTGGACTTCCAAGATCATATCAACTATGCAAAGTATCAAACTACCCAGTGCATAAAATTAACCAGTTCTAGGAGTAAAGGTCTTTAACCAGCTCTGCTAAGTCTGTAGAAAACCTCCTGTGCCAGCTGCCAGGGAAATTGGGCAAGACCCATATTTAATTAATTTTGCTTTAAAAGAGAACAACATGCTAATCAAAGATTCTGCCTGCACCACATGACCAGTTCACTGGCAGTATGATCCACGAAACACTGGGCTTTGAGAGTTTCTTACCAGATCTTCTTTGACTGTTCAGCTCATAAAGGAGGTGGGAGGGAGCTGCTGCGCCACAGAGCTGCAGCTGAACTGCCTTGCTGTCTTTGTTCTGCACATCTCCATCTCCTCTGTGACTTCCACCCAAGGGAAATTTTCCTTAGGGACACTTTCCTAGTCTATAGGGGACAATTTCCATCCTATAGCAGTCTGAAGAACAGAAACACTGTCATGTCAGACAGAATGTCCATCCAGTTGAACCCATCTGGTTTGACCACATACCAGAGACTTGGATGATACACAACAGGGAGAGGATACATAGCTATCAATTACTAGCTCCCTCTTCTAAATAGTGATGAGAAAACTCTTGCAAATACATTTATGATAGCAAGACACTCACAAATAACTAGCTCAGGAAAAAAAAAATCAGTCTTCTCAAATTTTTACCAAGAAGTAACAACACATGAGAATATACCCAAGGCCCAAGTCATTTGCTGTGGTGTACTTACTTGCAAAACCTGGCATCACTGCAACACCACACCAGATTTTCACGCCATAATGATCAAAGTAATGCTGTCTATAATCAGCACACCAAATGATGTGCAACAGCAGGAGATACATCTAAGCTTCAAGTGCTAGTTAGTGAACTTTACTGAGTTCAGAGAGAGGCACCATAAAATCCCAACCATGAATTTGTGGAAATAAACAGCAGCTTGCCCACAACTTCCACAAAGCCAGACTGCATCCACTTAGGGATAACTGCAACATAAATGTGATAATTTCTTGCTGTCCAGATTTCTTCCAGATTATCTTTGGCTATACATCATGCATCTCTTAATATAAGTGGAGTTACCGTACATTAAAAGGAGCATATTGCAGGGAATTTCAGGGATGTCACTATCTTTCAGTACAAGAAAAAAAATTCTTGGGACCTAAAATTAAATTATCATAGAGTCAATAATGAATTTTAATTAATTTTTTACCATTCTTTATTCTACCTTTTCTGCTGAGGAACTACTTTAAGCCTGGGACAATCATATTAGTAAAGTTTTACGAACAGTGAGATTTTCATTGCAACTTAACTGCAAATAACATGGATACACATCAACAAATAAGGCCTTCTTTTCATTTGTGCAGGAGCAGAATGTGCCATCTAACCCACAGACATCATTCTACAAGTCAGTGGCTGCTCTGCCTGTGTTAGTGCCGCCTGCCTAGCAGCAGATAACACACACAGATACTAGCAAAGGTAGAAAACTCACTGTACACTATTTGAGAACTTTGTTCTATGATATACCAGAATAATAATGGACAATAATAAATTAGAGTCCTCAGCTCTCTTCTTTGGCTGAACAGGTCTAGCTGAGTCAGAAAAGACCGCGTCTCATTTTTCCAATGTGTACTTTTGTTAGGTCAATAGAGGGACTGTTATAGAGTGGTAATGTGAGCTGGGTAATGTGCGCAGGTTCTGGGGCTTTATTGTGTCCCTGCTATGTTAATTAGTATTAGGAACATGATGGATTGGCAACACATGTATTTTCTGAGTCTTAAACCAGCCCTGAGAGTTTAGCACTCCATTAGTTACACATCACAGGAACCCAGGGATGTTTACTTTAAAAAGTATCACTTACAAGAATGAAACACTCTAATTCATTCCTGATAGGGGCTATGAGGAACACCCGCCCAAGATTCAGGTTCTGTGGGACAATGCACCATCCCTGTCCAGGGTGACCCTGGGAATGCCACATCAAAACTTTTTCTGAAGCATCTCCTGAGGGAGTGACAGAAGGAAAAGCACCAGCCTGGACAAGCAGTCGTTTTCTCTCCACAGCTTATCTGGTAGAGAAGATAGGAGCTGGGAGCTTGGCGAGAGGTGTGTAAGACACATCTCTCAGTGCAATTGCCCTGCAGAAGAGGAATCAGAGGAATAGACAAGGCTGTTGCCTTCCCCTGGCCATGACAGTCCTCTCTCCCCAAGAAATGCTGCCATACCAACATACCAGCCAGCAAGAGATATTTCCTCTCTGCAATCTGGAGCTGCAAATCAACATGGAGGGGACAAAATTCCAAAAGAGTCTTAGACCTTCTCAAAAAGCCAAGAAGAAATGGCAGCAAGGGATGCTGAATACAATTTTTCCATAGCCAAATCCAACAAAATGATCCTTCCATGCAACAGATAACATAAAACCCTCAGCTCTGCTCCCTGATGATGTGCCTCCCTGGAAAAATTCTGTGAAGTTTCCTGTCCTTCAGTAGTATGGGGGAAGATCACTTGTCCCTCATAATTCTTCTAAAGAAGCACTGGTACCTCCAGAAGACAACAGCCACTCCATTTCCTCTTTTCATACAGTCTTTCTTTCTCATTACCTGTCAACCTCTGGAGTCTCAAGAACAGCTGTCTTCCTTGCACATGGCTTTGTTCCCCATACCTTCACCTCAAACCTGGACTGGCAGACTAATATTTGCTTTCTTACTATTAATATTAAAAAATCCACCACAAAAATCTGCAAGTATGGCAACATTAGAAAAAAAATAAATAAAAAATACATCTTCACCTTCTAGCAAATCAGTCAGCAGCCGCCAATTTTTCAGCCATTCTGTAGTGCTGATTTTGGCAAAGGTCCTAAAACAACTTTGTGTTCTGAATGTATGGATGGGATTACCCTTCATCATCCCAGTTACAGTGGATAGCAATTAATAATTAGCAGAGTGGGCTCTGGTAGAGTAATGGAGGCTGGCCTGATATTTCTCAGTGGTCTTTCAGCATGGCTGACAGTAGCTAGAAACCAATGACTTGTGCAGCCAAGCCTTCAAATAGTAGTAGTTGTAGCTGTAATGAGCTGAGTTGACTTTGTGTGTTAAAGCATGTATTGCAAACCCCAGAACTGTGAATCCAAGTGGATGATTGCAATCAGAAGTGCCAAAATCAGTTCCAGATTGTCATAGAGCTCTTTTCGCTCCGCAGACCATGATTTTATAGTCAGTTAGGTCTGCGTAATGTGATAGAGACAATTTAAGTTAAATATTCATAGCCATTAATTGGATTTGTTTGTGTCTTCTCAGCCACATATTCTTATGTATAGACAAAGCCACTTTCTCCTATGTTCAGTTGTCTGTAGGTTAGAATATGTGGCCCAGTGAGGCCAGCACATTTACAATTACCATATGAAACTGGCATGGTCTTGGTGATCTTGCCACACTGGCAGTCAAAAAGAAAAGTTACTTTAACTTGAAAGCTAAAGGTGTCCACTCTGTATCCTGGTGGGTGCAAACACATATTCAATATATTATTTTTACCAGGTTTTGGTGCAACCATGCTCTAAGGACTTCTGTGGATTTTTTTTTTTCCTTAGTGAACAAAAGGAATGTTGGCAGTGCTGCTGTCAACAACTACAAAGCTAAGAGGCAATTAAAATAATCAAAACCCAACAACATCTAAAGAGATATTTTTCAGGTCTGTGTCACATCCTACAGCATACAGTATGTCATCACAGCTTGTCTACCACTCAGCTGTCAGACCATGTCAGCATCTGAGCAGCAAATAACACATCCAGGACAAGCCAGATGTGCTGGTATAAATGACCAATTTGTTATTGTAACAGAGAAGTCAGATCGGCATGTGGCAAGGCACATGAGCACTGCAGATCACTTCACTATCTCTCTTAGTAGGTAAGACAGGAATGATCAAAATCAGGAGTACAACAATCACCTCTCACAGCTTGCTCTCAGGCAAAGCCATTCTTGAGGTTGGGCAAATGATCCTTCAGCTCCTTAATATCAGGAGTGCAAACTTAACAACTTGCATTCTGCATTGAACCTTGCACACTGCAATCCTAAAACCTTATAGCAGCCTCCAAACAATGCCAAAACACAAGCAGACAAGTCCAATCATAATCCTTTGCAGGATGTTGTGCTCTGTAGTCATTTCCTGCTTCTCACATGTAAAGGTAACAGACACAGCTAAAGAGGCTGAAATGGGCTTTATGGCCTGGCACATCTCTAATAAAACAAGAGCCTTGATCATATGAAGAAAGGGACAGTTCTGGGATATAAATACTGCAGCACTTCAGAACTGCTGTGGCAAGCAGAACATCTGTTTATTACATTTTCCAGTGTTTTATTTTCAGTTGCCCATGACAAAGAATCAGAACTTTCACCAGCGCAAACCACGCTCAGTCATAAACACAGCACTATCCTTTTGAGGTATACCTTGAGCATTATAAAGCAACAGCTTTATTATAGGGAAGTCACAGAGAGTCAGAAATCAGGGACAGGAAAGACAGTTTCAGAACGGGCCACATTTTATGAAGGAATTATTGTAGTCTCAGGTAAGGGGATTTATTTTGTGTGAACACAGATACTTTAGGCAGCATTAAGGAGAATTTTGAGGAAAGTTTATTGTGGTAAAACAATCTACACTAGAGTTCCCCACAAAATCCCTACAATGATATTAACCTACTGACACTCATCTCAAGGAATGAATTTTGGTAACATAAACTTTACTCTGCGTTGTCCATTAGCTCAATATCACTACTGAATAAGAAAGAGGATGTGTTCCAAAAATGTTATTGCTAATGGGAAAATCAGAAAACACCACACTCAGCAGTGAAGTGCATAAGGAAATTCACTTGAGGCCACATCCAAGGTATTACTCTCCATGGTTTAGTCTTCATTTTATGAGCACCACTGAAAAGTGTTACATAGTGAACTCACTTCACTGTAATGAAATGCTGTTTTATTAAATATACCCTTGATGGGTCTCTGGGCCAGCCAAAGACCTCAGAATGATGCAAACATAAAGCAAAGCAGTCACCAAGTAAAATGAACATCCTAGTCAAACTCAAAACCAAAAAAAAAGAAGCACTAGCTGACTCTACTGAGAAGGAGCCAAATATAAGTTTAGAAAATAATTCTATTTACACATCTAACTACTTTTCAAAATCTTGCACACTGGAGTCAGGCAACCAGCCTCTTCACTGTAACTGTCTCACAAAACACTTGTGGCCTGAGCATCCACACAAAAAGAGATTTAGAAAGGCAGTGAAGCACTCTGTGTCTCTGTACTGCCTGTTTCTTAAGCATAAAGCACAAGATCCAGAGCAAATAAGGTGAAAACTACTTCGCATTACTGCCATCTCTCCCAACACTAAAGATTTGTAAGAGTACATTATATTAATTGCGTCAATGAAAGGAAAACATCCCAATGCATATTCATATTCTTCCCATATTGCAGGAATGCTACTGAACAGGCTTTTTTTTTTTTTTTTTTTTAGCATATGGAGTTACAATAGGAATGAGCAGAAAAGTAGTGGCAGTGGGAAATTCTTATGCTGTTGAAGTGGAAAGCTTATAGGAGAGAGATGTAGAAGAAATGTTGGTGACCTGCAGTTTTCACAGCTCCCTGCCTCCTGACAAGCCAATCCTTACATTTATTCTGGACACAGGGACAGTTATAAGTACAGCAAATTAAACCCACATGACCTGTCCCTCATTCAGAATTGAGACCTTGGCACTGAAAAATAGCAAGGTAGTTCAGATATTTTTAAGGTAAAGGGGATGAAATTCAAGCCTATCGAGGAGGACTACTTCATAGAGAGGACGTAATAGGGACTGTTTGGCATGAAGAGAAAGATAGCCTAGGCAATTCTGACTTCCAGTAGATACATAAGGCATTACCACAGGCACTTTGTTTTGACTACAAAATGTTTTCATTTGACAATGTGAAACAAACTGCTGCATCTGGCATTAGTCTTACTTTCCCGGCAAACTTATAGTTCATATTCTTATACAGCACACTGAAATAATCTTATATGGACTATAACCAAGAGAGGTCAAAATAACAAGGAGAAAAAAGAGACTTGAGATGTCCAAGATAAAGGTAACTGGGAAAAGATTTACATCTTCATATCAAAAAGCAGCTAGCAGCTAGTGGTCCAGTACAGACAACCTCTGTTGAAAGGGCATACACATCATCCACGATATATTGATATTGCCAGACATCTCTGGACTGACCAGACACTAATTAGCTTTATCCCACTTACATTGTTCAATTGCCTAGCAGCAAGAAAAAAGTAACATTCTGATTACACACTGAGGAAAAGAATAAGTCTCTAGAATGACAAAGGAGAGAGGTAATATCATTTACCTTGAAACTCTGATACACCAATGAACCAAAGGTTTGTCATATGTCTTTGTCAGTTTCAGCTGGGATAGAGTTAATTTTCTTCTCAGGAGCTGGTTTGGATTTAGTAGGAGAATAATGATACCATACTGATGTTTTAGTCATTGCTCAGGAGTGTTTATTGTTAAGTAAGGGACTTTTCAGATTCCTGTGCTCTGCCAATGAAGAAGGACGCAAGAATATGGGAGGGACATAACTGGGACAGGTGGCCCAAACTGGCCAAGGGGATATTCCATACCACAGAACTTCATGTTCAGTATATAAATTGGGGGTAGTTGTCCAAGAGGATCTGATCACTACTGGGGGACAGGTTGGGTATTGGCCACTGGGTGGTGAGTAACTGCATTACTTTTTCTCCTCTGTTTTATTCCTCTCCTCCCGTCCTTTTCATTACAAGTGTTATTATTGTTTTTGCCATCATTGTTAGCAGTGATAGTAGTTTCGTTTAGTTAGTTTAGTTCTGTTTGAATTTTTGAACTACTCTTTGAATCTCAACACTTCAGGTTCCCTTTTTATCCAGTTCTCCTTCCTATCTGGGGTCTGGAGGCTGAGGAAGTGCCTGCGTAATACTTAATTGACTGTTAGGGTTAAACCACAACAGGCTTCCTGAAGCATTCCTTCTTTATTTGTTGGGCCCACTTCCACAATCAGATAGGATAACAGAAATACTTGTGACATCTTTGACTTTTTGTGAGAGAGGACTTCAGAGAATAGCATGCAAGGCATATGGGAACTTGCTGGCTCTCCCACTCCACCCTGGGAGCTCCTTGCCGTCCGGGAGAAGGCAGAGGCTGCAGTGAGGTCGATGTTGCCTGCCTCCTGTCTTCAGGTTTGAAAAAATAGGAGGCACCCGCTCCTCGCCACACCGCGCTGTCTCCCAAAGCAAACGGCAGACTGAGCGCTGGGCAAGCTGTCAGAGGCACGCAGGACTAGGGAGGGACAGACCCATCCCTTTTCACTATAACATCATCCGGCCATAACCTCGCCCAGCCACATCAGCCAGACACAGTGTCACCTGGCCTTTACACCATCACCCGGCCACAACATCATCACCCAGCCACAACGTCATCCATCCATAACATCATCACCCATCCATAGCATCGAGGTCACCCCGCAGCAGCACCCTTCCTGCCCTGGGGCCCAGCCGGGTCCCAGCCGGGTCCCGCTGTCCCGCGCTGTCACCAGGTGGGGCCATTGGCTGAGGGAGGAGGGCCGGAGCTCAGAGCCCGGCTCTCTTCTCTTCCCGTCCCTAATTCATCACCACCCCTCCTTAGCCCTTGCAAATCCCCCCTGTATTTGGCTGAGATACAGTCAGACCACCTTGTTTTATGTGAAGACAAGGCAATGCTTTTGATGTCCAGGTCACGTTGCACAAGACAACATTTACTTCAGGCATTTGTTTTAATAATATATGTTACGTGGTCTGAGTAATATATGTTACAGTCGTTTGCAACTGACTTGTTCCTCCTCTAATCTCAGCTCAGGGATGAATTCAAACACAGTTGCAATTGTAGACATTTGGAAGGGAAAAATATAACCTATTTCCCGAGGAACTCTCAAGTATCTTGTACACAGAGTTCACATTTTTGCCTGAACTTGTACTTTTCCAGTTTAAGGAGGAGAAGGGAACTGTGGGCTGAATGACTGCAGTCACCAGTTCTTCACCATCAGTGATTATTTAGAGTACTGGTGAAATAAAAAATAATGTGAGTTTCAGGCAACAATTCTAATCCTCTGCAGGTGAATTAAAACCAGGTCACAGTAATTAGCTGACCTTCATTTTCAGGCCTCAGAAAGTGTGCAAAAACACTGGAGGAATGGTGCTACAAAGGAGGTGAGGTGTCAGAGTAGACCACTACAAGCAGGCTGGTGGTGATTGTACTGCCTCTCACCACATCCACCACCACAGTTACTTCTCCTATTGCCAGAACAAGAGAACAGCAGAAAAGCTTTATCAACTGTTAAAAGAACAGAGAGCAGTGATGACCAAATCAGGAAATATACAAATGCCAAACAATAATTCAACAAGCAGGGTGTTTGCTTGAGTTTTTCTATGTCAGAAAGTAAACCATCCACCTGGGAATTAGTCATAGCCTTTCATATACATACACCATGCAAGTCTGCTAAAACCTCATGCAGTGAACTTTCCAGGAGAGGAGGGAGGCTTGAGCACAGTACAGGGAGACTAGCTCCTTTCATCCCCTGACTCTGGTATAGCTCACTCTGTTCCCTTTTCAAGGCAACAGCAATGTGGGCATAAACTCTGATAGCTCAGGCTTGGGCCTGGGAAAGACCCACTCCCCAGAAGCCATTGAAGGTCAGAAATTATCCTTTCCTTCCCTTCCTCCCTCCCTCCCTCCCTCCCTCCCTCCTCATGTGTTTCAAAGTTCTATAAAGCAACCCCAAATCCAGCCCAATTCCCACTTGTTTGCAAGGATGTAGCGACTGATGCCTGTACTGTGTTCACCAACACAGGTGAGAATAGCCAAAGGAGATTTGTGTGGGTAAGTTAAAGTAATGCTCTCTTCCCTGTGGAGCCTTAGAAACCTATCACTTTTGTTATGTAAAATTTTTGAGAAAAATAAACAAATAAATTAACTTCTCCCTCATACCATCCTTCTCCTGAAAACTAATTATTTGGCAATGAAGATAAAAGAAGAAAAATACATGTGCCCAAATGTTCCTTTCGTTTATATCTCCACAGATCATTAGAAAAAAAGAAATTACAAAAGAAAAAACAAGGAAAGAAATTCATAACTTTCACATAGCTGACCATAACTCTACTAGTAACTAAGTCACATGGTCTAAAATGCAATAACTGGGCTGTAAGTTGGGTTAAGGAATAGGGTTTGGAGTAAGGATGGAGTTATGTAGAATAATTTTTTGTAGTTCAGGAAAGTTTCTGTTGAGAATGTATTGATTTTTCGCACATAGAATATGTAGCCATATCAGACATTAAGCATTGTCCTTATTTTACTAGAGAAAAAGGCATGTTCAAGGTGACAACCAACTGGTTTCAGTTCCCAGGAAAGTTGCTGGCAGTGCAATGTGAACAGATGCAAACACCCTTCAGGACCCTGTTCCTAGGGAGTCAAGATATTAACATGCAGAGGCAGAGAAACTTTTACCACAGTTTTCCCTCAGGTACAATGGCCTGTGAGGATGGCTTCTGCATCTCTTGTGACACGAGTCATTTAGCTGTTATAAGTGATAAAGTATTTTTTAAAAAATAAATCTGTATTTGCCAAGTAGCACAGAAATATTTCTGAGTATTTCAATGTCTCCTTTATGTTTTTGTGTGTGTGCTGGATTTTATATCTCACTCTTCCTGGTTTATACTCACCATGGCAAGAAGGAATGTCAGCAATGTGCAGTGGGACTGGGCTCCAAAGAAAGATGTTTCCAAAACTGGGTTTGAGCTTTGCTGCATGCAACAAAGCAGGAAAGCTTCTATCAGCTACCACAAGCCCCACCAGAGTCACGGTGCTGCCTCACTACTCACTTCACATTGCCTTTCTGCTGTTGATGCATGCTGCTCCTGAGGGGCTGACACCCCCAAGCTGAGATCACACTGCTGGCCCAAGTGCCAACGTGTGCTCACCCTCCCCAGAGAGAGAAGGAGGAGACCAGCTCCTCCTGAGCCTGTATACCTCCCTGGGTGAGCCACAAAATCTTGGAAGAATGAATAAATTTCATTGTGTCTCAAATTCTGTTTTCTCACTTTTCCTCAATGTTTTGCTGATCCATGTATTCACTGCCTCTAGGGGAAAAAGAAAAAAAAAAAGGCAATTAGTACAATTTCGTCACAATATTTCTGGTTTTGTCTAGGTGTTATAGAGGAGAAAGTTGGAATGCATAAAGTCCATAAACTCAGAAGAGGAAGGAGGAAACAACCCAAACAGTGTTTACCTTAGGTCTCACAATTTTTAGCCATTTTATGACAGTTGTTTGCTCAGGCCTATCTAAGGATAATCCTGAGGTTTTCAGGAGAATTCTTGCTGAAGGCAATCACAGGTCAGACATTGAAAAGCTGTAGACTCTTTTTCACAGAGAAAAAAACAGAAAGAGAATCTTACCATACATGATCTGATAAACACTATGTAATACTCTCTTATTTACAGAACACTTAAACTCTTTGAGAATTTTCAGATAAAAACAATTAGTTCATTGTAGCAGTTTCTTTATCTCATAGGGAGGGAAAATTCTTTCTCAGGTTATAGGGCAGAGCAAAGATGTAACCTTGCAAAGGTTCCTCCTATCTGTCTCTCAGCCTAATCTACTGGACAGCTTGCAAAGAGATAAAGTAGCAAACTACTCTCCTAAGGTGCTGTAAATCTTTTCTTTCTGTTGCAGCTTCAGGAGATCAGAGCCTCTGACAGCAGGCCTCTTTAAAATATATCTCCCCCTTTAGAGGAGAGATCTTTCTGTACGTGTGATTGTCTTTATCCATCCTCTACCTGATCTGCTTCCTGGTAGCGATCTAAGGGCTGGATTGCCCACTGAAGGTCAGGATTTGGCCTGCGTACAGGCATGCTTAGTGAATAGCTATAGCTGTGGCTCTCAAGCATTAATGTCGAAATTAATGAAATTAATCACTAGTGAGGAACACAACCATTAACCAAGATTCCTACTGTAGCATGCATGCAACACTGAGTCATCTGTAACACAGCAGAAATGCTGCAGGGAGCACATTAACGAAACATCATTTAGGGTAAAAAGTCTTGTCTTTGTTATCTTCCCATGGCAGACTAGTGGGAGAATGTTAAATACTGTATTAAGTTAGTTTTTATAGGGAAGGGAGAAGAATGATGCGTCAAACTTAAATGTCCACTAAAATTGAAGTTTAGATAGTATGCATTCAGAAATAATTTTATTTTCCAGTAATGACAATATGCAATATCACATAAGAAATGAAATTGAAGAATTGATCTTATTCTTCAAATACAGGATAGCTTCAATATCAAAATTAACATATAAATTCAGCATAAATCTTATTTCCCCACTCATGTCTGCTGAGTAAATGCACATAAAGAATGAATCACTGAAACACTATACTGAGAGAATCAAAGTCATTTTTCAAAGATGTCAGCACAAATGTGAGGTGAGCCTGTTCACCAAGCATACAACAAATGTTGCAGAGGTGGCTTTTCAGACCCATAAGGAGGACAAGTCACAGACCCCCAGGAAAGCAGCACAACACCAGCAAGGACAAGGCTAGGGATAGTTTGGAGCAGGACATCCCCACTCTGCTGTGCTTACCCCTGCTGTCCCTTGGGCTATTCCCTATCTACAGGTATGAGAGGTACTGGAGAATGTGAGCATCACATTAGGACTCTCCATGGCATTCCTTTGAGGGAGAAATTATTATTATTGTTTACATCATTGTTGGCCTTAACCACCTTGTCACAACTAGAGGTCAGCTAGTGGGGATTTGGCAATGTGCCTCTGGGGCAGCTGCCAGCCTCTGCATTGGTGTCTGGTGGGCCAAAGACCTGGATAAGCAGAGCTGTGAGCAGAGAGAGCTTCCTGTGGCATTTCCCAGAGAGCTGACAGTGCAATCACCTCTCTGACAGGAGAAAAAGCGGTCCTGGGCTCCCAAAAGTGGCTCCTGAGGGGCTGCTCAGACAGGAGCCAGAGCTATGCAGAAGGCACGGGGCTGAAGGTCTCTTGCTCCAAGAAAGCCACAGCTGCACTAGTACCCAAAAAAACAAAACAAAAACAAAACAAAAACAAATAACAACCCCAAAAACCCCAAACAAACAAAAAAACCCAGCAACCGACTGGACTCTGAGATCCTACAGAGACCTCACCAGGCTCAAGGCATTCTTCTTGATACTTGAATTTTTTTTTTTTTTTCCCTCGGAGGGTTTCTGAGCATCCAGCTTGAAACTTCCCTCCTCATCCCAATGTGTCCCCTTCCTCGGCATGAAGTGCTTGCTCCGGCTGGGAGATTCCCTTCTTTGCCACAAGATGGAGCCGGGAAACGCAGTTTTAGGCGCTGCCGGGCCGGGGAGCCGCGCGAATCCCAGGATACCGCACCGGGGCGGGCGCTCCGCAGGCTGAGGACCAGCCCCGCTGCCGCCAGCTGCGGTGGCACGGCTGTCACCGACCCCGGGAGAGCACGGCCTGAGCCACGCTGGGCACCCGGACTTGCTGCGGCACATGGGGAACCAGCAGGAACGGGGTTCCCTCTCCCCGCGGCTGCGCTTGCTGGGAGGGTGGAATTGGGTGGGCAGCCCACACCAGCACAGTAAAGGTCTGAGGAACAGATCCCAGCATCGTGTGGGCAGAAAAAGATTCCTGCCAATGCGCCAAGGTATCCTTAAAAAATTTATCTGCCTATAGCGCCAGCTTGGACAACACAACTGGATGAACACAGCAATTTCTCAAAGGTACCATTGCAGGCCAATACACATTTTTGAAAAAAAAAAAAATCTTCTGGATAACTAAAATATTGTGTGTTCAAACAAAAATTACAATTCAGCATGAAAATTTGCATTTCTTATTTTGAACAGAGATATACTTGGTTTATTTAAGAAAAAAAAATATTTGTCAATTGAGTTAGAAGTTATTTTATAATATGGAAGACAAGAATTATTTTAACTTGTTTCTTGTTTCAGAAAACGGCTTGTCGAAAGAGATAGAATTTTAAAAATCATACCGTCAAGTCTGCACCTTTCACCACAAGTGTGATAATAGTTCATTCCATGTTAGCCAAGGGTCATCTTTCTTTGAAAGATGTGTCCCAATACCAAGATGCCAAAATTCAGTTCTCTGAAAACCCACAGACCACAGAGGGTATGAGCTTCTGCAGGTATCACAGTTTGGTCTTTCTGCTGAAGATGATTCAAAATCTGTAGCAAAACAAACACACAAACAAACAAGCAAAACAAACAAAAAACCACCACTGAGATTTCATTTAAAGTACAGGGGATGCCCAACATTTCTGCAGGAAGGAAATCTGCTCAAAACTGGAGCTCTGGGCAGGCCTACCTGCTCTTATCTAGCCTTTGACAATTTCTCTATGGTGTCAGAGCACAGCATTTCGCTACCACCTGCCTTTCTGTTTGCAATATCTATTTTACATATTACTTTTCTCTCTGGAGTGGCTGTGAGATGGATTTGTTTACAAGTGCCATGTGAATGCAGGCAAATCTGTCAGTACACAACTGAAATCCTGCATTTAAGAAAATTCCAGATGCTTGCACATTTACACTTCCATAAGGGAATTTATTTTCTTTTCCTCCCTTCCCCTGCTTTTATGTTTTTGCTCTCTGTAGCATAACCAATAAAATGCTTTTCTGAACAGGTTGGAAGATTATGCAAGATAAAGTATCTTTCAGGTAATTTATCCCCGAAGGAAAATAAAGTCATTATTTTATGACTTATATCTCCTTTTTGTGCGTATTCAGTACCTTTATAAAATGATTCACTGTGTGCACAAGATTTACAGAACATGAAATGCCAAATGAGAACACAGGCATTCGTATCAACAATGACACCAGATAACATGCCTGATACATTTATTTAACAGTTTTAAAGCCCATCTGCTTCAGAGTCCAACTTCAGGGTGGCCTCACGTTTTTTTTTTGAGGTTGGGACTAATCCCCACACCTGAAAGACTGCATTCAGAGGTGTGTTTTGTAGAAGTCCATTGCCAAGCATATGCAGTCACTTGCGAACAGTTGAAAAAATGACACTAAAAGCTTAATAAATTTCTAAGTGGACATTAAACTTAGAGGCATTCCTCATCAGAAGCAATTCCTAATGTTACTCAGACACACATAAGATATGCAGTGTAATCAGTGCATGCAATCATGCAATAAATTATTCAAACCATTACTTTTCTAGGGGAAAAGGGAAGTTGCCATTTGGCTAAAAATTATTTTAAAGAAACCCCTGCTATTACATCCTATTTCCTTTTTTGTTTTTTCTACTTCTACAGAATAGGAAAAAAAGATGCTTCTGAAGCATTGGGAGAGCCTTTTGTTTTCTGCTTTCTGTGATTGTGACAAGCTCTGCTTTACACAGCTGAGCTTGGAAATATCTGCAGTACAAATACAAGAGACCTCAGCCTCCCTGATGACAACTTTTGCCTAATCTCAGTTGCAAGTTACAAGTCAGGGAAGCAAAACCCAGACTTGGAGAAGGAGGTTTTCCCTGACTGCAGCTGCTGAAGCTGGACATTTTAACCCTGGCTGAGAACTAATCAGCTCTCAATCTTCAGAATGTTATTTGCCCAGTATAAATGACATAAACCAAGATCATCATCTTAGTTTATTTTCCTAGAGTCCTTAGCATGCTACATTAACCTGACAATGCTTAATCTGGTGTTCATTTCACAATACACTTCATGCAATTCACAGCTGTAATTGGTTTTACACTGACATTACACATTTCGACCTAGCCATGGGAAAAGAATAACTCTTAATAATATTTCTCTGAAAAGTGTCCAAGCTCAAACGGCACAGAAGCAGCTCATGTTAGTTGCATGTGTGTATTTCTATCTTCTGCCTTTTCTTTCATGGCAAGGATGATCACTGGCATAAGATTATAAGGTCCTTGTTCTAGTCCATTTGCAATTGAACTATGTTTGCTTGATTTCTTATGTCCTGAGGAGTTCTCAATTATAAAACAGCATTCAAGTATTCTAGTTTAACATCCCCATTTTTCTGAGTTAAGGAACAAAGTAGACCTTGGGCTTCTGTTTCCATTATGAGTCTTCTAGAGTCCCATAACTGGTAGCCATGAAGTCTTCCTTTGCAACACACACTCAGCACTAAAGCCAGAGTATTGCTATTTGGCATTATCCAGTGAAGTGCAAGAAATTAAATAAGTAACATCTTTATTGCTATAGTACACTACCAAGCAAAGTCACTTTTTAATGCAATTGCAAGAGTTTTGTAGAGTACGTGTCCCTCCTCTTAGGGGCCAATAGTTCAGCTGCACTGTGAGTATCGCTTAGCTGTCACATGTCAAAAGTCAGTCTAAGAAGATGTGTTGAGTATTCTTGAGTCTGAAGAATCAGACCTGTCCTCATATTCATCCTCAGTGTAAATTGGTTGCTTAGACACAATAGGACACCCATCATCAGGAATTGAGATCCTAGGATCTTCCGAGGAGCGGGAAGGAAGGACAGGTGAGCTTCGGAAAACACTGGCTGAGTTGCCAGAGAAAGGACTGACATACTGGGACCGCAACTGGTACTGCTGCTGCAGTGTCATGGTGTTCCACAGGGTGACGCTGTCGTTGGGCAGGAACGGGCTGGACTGGTTTCTCGCCAGAGTGTTCCTCAGCATCAGCGGGTAGCGCGGGGGCTGAGGGAAGGGGTGCTGCAAAGGTACGGCCAGAGGATTTGGCACAACATTACTGGAATCAGCAGAGAACCTCAGAGTGTCGGGAACCCTAAATGCCGAGCCCACAGACCACTTGGAAGACGAGATAGGATAGGAACCCAGTGTGTGTTCAAAAATATGCCCGTTGGAAGGCAAAACAAGACCATCAGATTCTGCAGAAGTTCTCTCTCCACTGGCTGCTGAAGACCGACTGGACAGGAGAACTTCTACAGCACTCACCAGGTCACCACCACACCCCTTCAGGATCAACTCGAGCACGGTTGGCTTTTGGTTAGGGAAAATCTTTTTCAGGACTTCAAGTGGGGGTCTGTTTGCTTTCAAGCTGAATGGTAAAGAAACTGTCCCAGAAGGACCTTCTATCAGGAGGTGGTTCTGTTCTGGGTGGTACTTGGGGCTGTCTGGACGGTTCTCTGCGTTCCCACCATTTTTCTGAACTGCAAAACCGACCTCATCCACTGAAACAATTTCAGGGCTTTCAGGGTTGAAACAACTTTTGGCTTTAGTCATGTCTGGGGAACTCCTTTGGTCTGTGTCTTTGTCACTGTAGGTCTCAGCATTCTCTGCTCCACTTGCATCACCCAAGCGCTCCTCATTCATGTCTGCAAAGAGAAGTCAGAGAAATTAACAGAAAACTGAGGCCAAAAGCTTTTACAGAGATTTGAGGATGCTGTCTTCTTAAAGTGAACAGACTAGGACTCTGAGGTGGGGGGGGGGGGGGGGGAGTGCTTTTTTTCAGAGATCCTGCAAAAATGAAGGTATCTTTGCAACATCCCATGAGAATAAAACTGCAACAGGATAAAGTGACCAGATCTAGACATACCCTTTCTCATTCTCCCATGTGCAAGCAAAGAAGCTGTGATCATTTTTCTGCTGCATCAAAAAGCTATATCCATTCTTTCTCACTGGTTACAAGACAGCAACAGACCACCCAAATGCAAGCTTTCTCAGAGGAACTTCAGCACTTTCACATCATAATTCCTCATTAGCACCACCTCATTGTCTGTGAGCTGAAGAGGGCACTTAAGAGATAAAAATTCCACTGCAGCCACACCAGCACTGGTGGAACCACTCCATTATGACTACAGGTTGAAGGTTTAAAAAGTCTTCAAATAAATAAATATATTCCAGTTCTGGCTCCTCCCACAATAAAGAAACTGGCTCCTCCCACAGAAATTGGTTCCTCCCACAGCAAGAATTGCAGCTTATCCTCTAAACCCTTAAGCATGTCTGATGCTTTGTCCCATCCAAGTACATATTCTAGAAAAGTCTGGTTTGGAAATGACATCTGGAAGGCATTTGGCTCAACATCCTCTTCCAAGTGGGAGCAGCCTTAGACAAAGAGGAGGTTGCTCATGTCCCTGCTTAGCTGAGTTTTAAGTAATTCCAAGGATGAAGACCCCACAACCTCTCTTAGGTATCTTGTTTTCTGTGTGCTAAACTAAGAGGGATGAGAGCTGAGTAATGGAGCTGAAAACAAGCCCATTCACCATGCTGCCTCCAGATAGACACTCAAAGCTCTTTGGTAAGCCTGACCAGAGTATGGAACCCTTTGAAATAAGACTGCTTGTTGGCAAGAAGAAGGGAAGGATACTTGCTTATGCAAAAGGGGGTCAATATGCTTGCTTGAGATTGTTCATTGTCATTTCCCAAGAACACAGTTCTCCTGGCTTTCCTCCTTGAGCACAATGATTACATTCTTGGGAAGCATCAATACATGGGGAGAGGATTGCTGTCCAAGCTGCAGCTGACAGAGTCTACTTTAACCACACAGATGGGGAATACAATCTGCAAAAAACAATGCAACTGTTTGCTTGGTTTTCCAAGCCCCTGACAAACACCCCAACTACATAAAGTAGCTGTAAGAAGCAAGCAGAGGTTCCTAAAATGTGCTGATGATGCCACCTGCCCAAGTGAGATGGAGTTAGAGGTGTGCAAGCACCTGAGCCTCACTGCTCACCATCTCCTGCCTTCCTCTCACCACAGGAACAGGCAGGGCATCTTCTCATCAGTTAGTGGGCTAAATTAAACATCTAATGGATCAGCATGAAAAAAAAAGACTATTAATGCAGTTTACCCACTAGAAATAAAGAGGTCGGGGTCTGGGCAGGCCTGAACTGAGCAAGAAGCCACTATGGGAGCTATAAATAAAGAAGAATCCTAGCAGAGCACAGCCTGATAGTGAGAGCATGGCAAAGGAAGGTTCTCCTCATTAGGATGGCTGTACCTAGCAGAAATGATGGGCCAGCCTACAGAGATGAGGGATGCTGCTAGTTTGTGCTGTGAAAGGTAAGTGTGTAGCTGAGGAATGCAGATGGGCTTACAAAGACCTCACTCCTTTCAGAAGGATAACCCATTTTGGGAACTGGTTTTTACACTGGTTATGCTGCCTGTCCAGTGCAAACGGAGAAGCAGTAACTCTGCATGTCCTATATTACAGAGAAGGCCATGTACATTTCCTCTTTCTCATAGGCTCAGTGCACCAATCTTGCTTTAGCAGCCAAAGCAGAATGCAGGAATTGTTTGCTGATAGGAAACTGGCACGTGCATCCTTTTGAGGAGGTGCTAAGACATTGGCATAGCTCATCCATTATTGATAAAATGTGAGACTCACACTACCTTTCCCTTCTAATCTCTTCACTATGCATTTATTACAAATCTTGGGGAATGGACTATTTATACATTCAAGGCTTAGCAGGCAGTCAGGAAATCCAACTACCCTGTCCCTGTCTTGACAGAGTTAGAGAGGCTATTTTAAAAATATGATAGCCCTAATTTTCACATAAGTAGATTGCACTATGGTGACCAGTATTACCAAATGGACTGAATGCAAAGAGAACATACTTCTGAATTACATCATGCTCACGTTTACAGTGTATTTTTATGGGATGATAACAAGTACCACTGGGGAGAAAATATGTATTTATTTAAAACAAACAAACAAACAAACAAAGAAAAACATCCTCAGATCAGGTAAGGTATCTCTAGTATATTCCCCCATCCTTATAAAAAGTTATTTTCAAGATTTTTCAGATTTGCTTAATTTTCTGTATCTTTAAAAATATCCTCATGAGGTTTGTCTAAAAATTTTTCCTCAAATTCTGAAAACTTGTTCCACTGAATTTTGCATCTTTATCATCAGGAGACTGCACAGATGCTGGATCTTAGCTTTTGCACGGGATAGTCTCCTCATACAGCACAGGTCATAGCGACACATCTCACCGGGCTGTTATACTCACAGAGACAGACACAGAAAACGAGATTTCGGTGATTTTAAATTCAAGTGGTGCTATTAACACCGGGAGAATTACCCTCTGCTGGCTACCACCGAGCACGGAGGCTGCTGTATTTTTCCCTCTGTCTTTCTGAGAGCATTTCTGGCTGCCGGTGTCAGGCGGCTCCGTGCCGGGGCTGGGGCCGTGTGCGGTGTCACACCCGGGGCCGAGCCTGTCGCACGGCAGCTGGCAGTTCACCTGGCCGGCCCTCGGGGCTTCCCTGTCTGTGTTTTAACTGCTTTAAACACCCCTTGCCTGCTGCGTTGAGGGCTCGGGGAGAACCAGGCGTGCTCTGGGGAACTGTCCCCAACCCGTCATGGGAACCGCCGCGACCGGGAATTCCATTTGTTTAACTGGCACAAAATAGCCATCGTCAAACAATCAAAAAAATTGTGAAGATACATTGTAAATGTCCCCATGTGGACACTGAATTGTAGGAATATTGCATGCATGTATTAATTGTAAATATCTGTATTTTCGGGTACAAAAATAATTTTGTATTTAGAACGTACAACCTACTGCTCTTCACCAAAGGCTTTTTTCTTTTCATTATTCGTAAGTTTCATATGAGGATATTCTAGACTTCAAGAAAGAAATCTCATCCTCAGTTTTTACATTTGTAGGGTTTTGGATGTTGTATTTTGTTCTGCATGAGTTCTGAGGTATTCCTGGTGGTGATGGTGTTTGGTTGGTTTGGAGGTTTTTTTGGGGGGGTAGTGTTTGCTTTATCTTTTTGTGGTTTTGATTTTGGTTGTGTTGTTTCTTTGTGTGGCTTTAGGGCTGGATTTGTTTTTTGGGTTTTTTTGCGGGGAGATTGTTTGTGTGTGTGTGTGTGTGTGTGTGTGTGTATGTTGAGTTTTTTTCCCCTCAACACCTTCTACTTCAAATTGCCTGCATTTAAGTAACCCATTTGTGATTCATGGGAAAACTAAGGAAACTATTTTCCTACTGATATAAAAGACAGAGAGTATTAATCAAATAATATGCATGCAGAGACAGATACCAACCCAGATCAGAGATGCAGTGCAATATGGATACACATGAAACAGAGCAGTGGGAGAACCGTACATATATTTACAGTAAAATACAAATTAATAAATAAAGCTGATACGAATTTGGCACAATATTTACTCCAATTCTTCTTGACTATCTACACATTCATAATCACGGGTCAAATGTTGTAAAGGGGCCAAATAAAAGCAAAATAGATGAGAAGGAAAAGCTGTTCTCAAGTTAGTAACTTGTCTGGAAAAGTTGGTCTAATATTTTGGAACCAAATTTGCTTCTTCGATATTCCCACTGCTGACTGCCTCTTAAAACAGCTTGTTCTCTGATTGTTAGGACAGCTCTTTTCTCAACACAGATTTTCTTGTATCTCAAAAGTACCTGCTGTTTTCCTTAGTCGTACTATTAGGAAAGACTGATACCAGAACTAGCATAACCACACAAAAAGCTAAAGCTATGCTTTTGGTGGGGGCTTTTTTGTTTGCTTTGGGTGAATTTTTTGGTTCGTGGGTTTCATTGTTTTTTTACTTTTGCTGTCAGTTTGGAGAAGTGGGGTGTTTGTTAGCTTGATTTGGGTTGTTGAGGTTTTGTTTTGGTTTTAATTGCTTTAACTTCAGACTTTCTTCCCTATATTCGAAGATGTAAATACTCTGTAGGAGTCCAATCACTGTTCTCAGATTAACACAGGGACAGCTACGCTGCATTAAGAAGCTGGCTCTGAAAATACCAGACAACGAATGTAGCATTATATTGTTTAGAAGTCTTGATAACTACTACTAAGAGAAATGTAACACGCACTCATGTGGGCAAGGAAAGTTCATGAGCATGGTATGATGAGGAGGAATCATTCCAGGTTAGCAGAGGCAGGTGCAACAAGGGTAGTTTCAGAACTTCACAACTGTCCCACCAAAATGGCCGATTGTAGCAGGAATAAAGCAAATGGATCTGATTTTTACTGTATATCAGAAAATATACTTTCAGCAGTGAAAAAATTCACGCGAATAACTTCCTTGTGGAGGAAGTGGTTGTGTGCGTGTTTTAGAAACTGGCTTGATAGTTTTCTCATCTTCTGTTTTTACGGCGATTTCAATACACTTAATGGAAGGAGAGGAAAGAGAAAACCCTGCCGCTCAGAGCACGCAGGATGGTTGGAAATAAGCAAGTCGTGTGGTTAAACAGTGTCTGGTGGAAGGTGACAGGAGGAACCTCTGAGGAGACCATTTTACTGCTTGCATTCCCGTGTTCATATAAAGCAGGGGAAAAACCGTCTGTGACAAACGGGGACCGAGGACCACGGCGGGGAGGTCTGTGTCACCAGAAAGGCTCCCCAGTGGTCCCGGGGTACCCTGATCCCCCTAGCCCGGCCTCACCGCGGGCGGGGAAGGGAGCAGGCACAGCGCCGAGGGCCTTGATTTATGGAGATCTCCTTTATGTTTTGTTGTTTGTTTGTTTGTTTGTTTTTTCGCTCCGCAAAGCTGTTATCAGAAAGTGCTGACTGGCTGGCAAGGAAGAATTTCTCATCAATACACTTTGATTGTATTTTGCAAACAAAATGCCTGTTGCTGGGTAACATTTCACTTGAGCCTGACCTTCCCCAAAAGTTATTGCTATCAGATTCGATTTACACTCTCCTCCCGTGATTACTGTAATCTTTTAAACCGGGAACTTCATACATCAGGGTGAAGGAAAGTTGAGCATGCAAGTTAATATCGTTCCTATCCGACAGATTTATATCGTGCTGGCGGATGGGAACTTTCATTTTCTCGAAGAAGCAAGGCGGGTTTTTCCCCCCTTCTTTCCCCACCTCCTCGGCCATATCCCCGCCACCTCCACGCAGGGAGGAGGCCCCGGCCGAGCGCCGCAGCGTGTGTGGAGAGCAGAGAGGCTACGACCAGTGGGGAATTTGGGGAAAGACCCCTTGTGCCGGGCCCTGGGGAGCGGCCGGCCGAATTGGGCCGAGATGCGGGGAACGGGGCTGCCGCAGGGAAGGCAGGCGATGCCAAGGGCCGGAACACGGGAAGCGGGTCCCAAACCACAGGCATCCTCTCCAGAGCGTCGGGGCGACGCCACCTCGGGCCCTGTGTGTGTCTGCTCCGGTGCTGGAGGAGCAAAGCCCCATGCTGGGAAACTGGTGGACGCCTCCGCGGCCGGACGGGCTCCATAGCACACACGGGAGCTCACGGGTCGCCATTCCCGTCCCGGGGAACCGCGTAAAATTTTGTCACAACTTGTCAGCGGAGCGCACTGGGCTGGCAGCGGCCTGCCTGCTGAACATCCCTCTCGTAAAAGACTGTCAGCTCCCGCTCAGACCGTGGACGGAACGCGATAGCGGTTCCGGCGTGTTACTTTTGCCTCCAGAAACGTGTATTACCGACAGGTCGCACTCACAATGTGCCCATTGCAGGCGGTGGATCCAGCACCCCCGACCTGTCGCAAGCCGCCCCGGACGCCACCCGCAGGGACAGGCCTGCGCTGGAAGACTGGGCAGCCCCGCTCATCCCCTGCCACCACCCCGCCTTCCCCGGTCGTGGCAGCTCCGCAAAAGCTTTCCGGCCCCTGGCTCCGCTTTTGGTCCGAGCCTCTCTGCGCAGGTCTTGTCCTGTACGAGGTCCCGCAGCCCGATGCCCGGGATGCGGGAAGCCGGACAGCAACTCCAGCCTGGAAGCGGAGCCGGGAGCGGCAGAAATACATGCTGATGTGATCCACGCGGGATGCGGCCCGTTCCCGGCCGACCTGGGCAGCGGGTCTAGAAGCGGCATGTTGGGGACCCAGCTGGCAGCGGCGACGTTCACCGGCACCCTCCACCAAGTCTCGGTGGACGTGATTCTGGCTGGGGAGCGGGCCGGTCACCGTGCGGCTCCATGCTTTTTTTTAAGATGAGTAAAGTGCACCCGACGGAATTCCTGTCCTTCCCCTTCACACGGAGCCCGTCGGGAGAAACGGAAAGCATTCGCCTTTACTCGTTCCGGCCCCATCCACCAGAACGGACAGCCGGGATCCCAGCCCTCCC